>PVJA010021511.1:0-35409 GCA_004027025.1 Myocastor coypus | reverse complement strand
TTTTTGAGACAGGGTCTCACTATGCAGTTCAGGCTGGCCTTGAACTCATTTTTGTAGCCCATGCTGGTCTCAAACTCACACGGATCCTCCTGACTTAGCCTCCCAGGTACTAGGATTACAGGTGTGTGCCACCACACTCAACCCATCTTTTTCCTTTTTTAAATTTTTTTAATTTTTAAAAAACGTACTTAGCACAAAGTCTATGCAGCCTATAGGGTCTCACTACATAAATCGGACCTGTGATCCTCCCGTTTTCAGCCTCCCAAAGCCTGGGATTACAGGCGTGTGCCACCATGCCCAGTGTCAATCACCATCTCAACGTACCCCAGGGGCAGGTCAGGCACAGCATGGCAGGGATTAAAGCTGGCCGCTGCACTCTGCCTAAGCAGGTGCTTTAGTCCACTGAGCTATCTGGCCAGCCCTTAATCCCTGTTCTTGAACATTGTGTTCTCTTCTGGGCTGCTGTGTGACACAGATATGGGGGTGATTTACAGCTGCCCTTGGTAATTACAGCATTTTTCCAGGCAGTGGCCTGGCCTCATCTTTAAATAGATTTTTTTAAAAAAAGAAATCCAAGGTTGATTATGTTTAGTGTATTGGTATGGTTTTGATTGTCTATTGGGTATTATTTTTCATAAGAGTTCTCTTCCTGTCTATGGACTAGAATGTCTTAAACATTATCACTGTTACTGGATAATAATGTTTGAAAGTAATCATGCTTTAAAATCAGGCACTTCTTTTTGGAGTCAGTGTAGGTGTTTTTTTTATCATAATGGAAAGAAATACTCATTGCACAGATCACAATAGAAAGATAAGCTCTGAACGAGTCTTTATTTGTACAGGCAGCAGACACAGGTCAGCAGCTGCAGTATTTGCTGAATGTAATGAAGTCCCAAGGCTGTTTGTGTTGATAAAGGTCCTCGTTTTGAATATGCACCTAGCAGAGGGAATGTCTGAGTGCTTCCCAGCTATCAGTGAAGTGCAGGATTACATTCACTGTCTTGCTTTGCAGATTACACCCGCCCCTATGAAGGGAACAGAGCCTTCATACAAAATTCAGTATATATTCACTTATTTCCCCACATATCCAATGAACATGTATGGGAAGGTTTGTGCCATTCCATGATGCAGTATTTATTGTTTAAAAAGTTGTAAACAGACCTGGGTTATAAGGGTCAAATCAGGAGATATTTTCTGAGTACCCACTGTCTCCACTTCTTACCACGTGACCACTGGCGTGCTCTAAAAATGGGAGGGGTGGCAAACAGGAAATGATGTAAATTGAACGCCATCCCTAAACCAGCTTACTTTATTCCATTCCATTTGAAACAATGTTCCCTTAGGATTCAGTTGCCATATAAATTTATTTATAGTTTTGACTTTGTGTTGATATTGGGTAATATCAACTTTGTTCTTTTTCAAGTTTGTTTTTGGTTCTTTTCAGGTTTTGCATGTCATGTACATTTTAGAATTAATTTATCAGTTTCCATCAATAAAATATTGCTGGCATTTTGATCATGGTCGCATATAACTTACAGATGGATTTGGAGAAAATTATACTCTTTAACATATTTAACTCTTCCATTCTTAAAAATGGTATGTCCCTCCATTTATTTAGATATTTTTCAGTTTCTCCCAATAAATTTTGTAGGTTTTCAACATAGAAGTTCTGTATATCTTTCATTAGATTTACTACTGAACACTTGTCATTCAAACCTACTTGTGGTAGACCAGAAATGATTTCCAAAGATATTAAGTCCTAATCCCTGAAATCCATGAATATTACCTTGTTTGGAAGAGTTATCTAAGGTGCCATGACAGGTGTTGTTCAAAGAGAAGCTAAGGAATAGGGATATATCTCTGTAGCAAACATGTTAAGCATAAGGTCCTGGTACCAAAAAAGAAAAAGAAAAAGAAAAAAAAAAAAAAAAGACGGTGGGGAGGGGTGGGGAGAGAAGCTGAAAGATTTTGTATAGATGCACAGGGCAGAAGGCCATGTGGAAATAGGACAGAAGATGTTGCCCTTGAAGAGAAATGACCCATAGCCTAAGAGCGCTACTAGCCTGTGAATGTCTGTGCTTGTCAGCTTTCCTATTTCTGGGACGAAATAGTGGAGACTTGGAGCTCAAGGGAGGAAAGGTTTATGTGGACTCCATTTCAGTGGATTCACTCCATGGCAAGCTGGGGCTCAGGCAGAAAAATCAAGGCAGAACCCCATGGTGTTCCCAAGCTGTACCCTGCATGGTGGTCAGAAAGCAGAGAGGGGGAAAGGGAGGAGCCAGGGACTGGAAGACACTACCCAAGGACCCTCCAGTTCCGATGGGGCCTCAGCTCTGACAAGGGCCAACCTCTGAATACCTACGTTGTTTGGAAATTATTCTGGATCCAAATGTCTAAAGTCTCAGAATAGGAAAGGCATAGACTGTGTCTATGTTCTGTGGAGTGAGTTTGGCTCTGTTGACCTTTGATTTTTCTACAACAAAATTGATTTTGGACTTGTGACTTCAAGAACTATGAAAAAAAGGAATTTGTAGTTTTAAGTCATGAAATTTGCAGTGGTTTTATTTATTTATTTATTTATTTATTTATTTATTTATTTAGTAGCCCCTGTAAGAGGCTGGCACTATTCCAAGGGCATTTTTATTTTTATTTATTTATTTATTATTATTATTGTTATTATTATTATTATTATTATTTTTGTCTTTTTGAGACAGGGTCTTGCTATGCAGTTGAGGCTGGTCCTGCGCTCACTTTTGTAGCCTAGGCTGGTCTCAAACTTGCACCAATCCTCCTGCCTCAGCCTCCCAAGTGCTGGGATTACAGGAGTGAGCCACCATGCCCGGCACCAAGGGTATTTTTAGAAATTCAGTGTTATTCAGGCGCAGTTTACATTTGATAAATTTTCTTTTGTGATATTACAGTTCAATGAAGTTTGACTAATACATACAGTCATATAACTAAGACTGCAATAAAGATATAGAATAAAAAGATCTCTGTCCTCTTTGAAATTCTCTCCCCCTATTCCATTTCCCAGGAACTACTGATTAGCTTTCTACCTTAGGAAGCTGCCTTTCCCAGTGTCACAGAAATAGAATTATAGGTCCTCCTTGTTTAACAATCCAGCATTAGTCCTGCCAATAGGTCACTCAGTGGCGAATTGTATGTGGTATATGCATTACAAGATGCAAGGCGAAGAACTGGTCAGAAGAAACTCCAACTACGGGAGCTGGGGAGATGGCTCCGAGGCACAAGTGCCTGCTGGGCAAGTGAAAGGTCATGAGTTTGAACCCCAGTCCCACAAAAAAAAAAAAAAAGAAACTCCAATTTGATGACTTTACTTTTAATTGTGTACCCTTTACATGCAGTACTGTAGTATGTACCAACATAAAACTACAGTGCTATATAGTACAGTGAGTAAAAATGAGAGTACTGTATAAACAAAGAGTGCTGTACAAAAAAGACATTAAAGCTATATTAGGAAGATGTACAGAACTAAGGGCTGGCCAAATAGCTCAGCAGATTAAAGCACCTGTTTAGGCAGATCACAGCAGCTGGGGTTCTATCCCCTGTGTGTCATGCTGGCCCCACCCCTGGGGTGTGCTGGGGTGGAGACTGAGACTGAGGCGTGGTAGTGCAGGCCTGTAATCCCAGCTCTTGAGAGGCTGAAAATAGGATCACTAGGAGTCTGATGTATGTACTGAGACCCTGTAGACTTTGTACTAAATACATTAAAAAAAAGATGTACAAAACTATACAAAAAAAGATGAGTCACAAATCTGAATAGCATCCCAGGTGTATAAGTCTGAACAATCATTGAGGATGTCATGAAATAAAGGATATCTGTCTTAGACATTATCTTGTCAAAGTACTTCAATAAAAGTGACTTGCTTTTCTGTGGAACACATACTGTCCAATAATGTTTTAATCAAATGTAGCAGCCACCAGCAAATCATCATCTCAGCTAGATTCAGGCAGTATGGGTCTCTCACACGTCAGAAAAAGCAGGGATGAAAGTATTCAGAAAAGGAAGGATGTCTTGTGCTATAGCAGTGATAGGCAAAATACTCAACAGTAATCGTGTTTCCAAAACCACAGTGATCCAGACAGAATGTCTAGCAAATTGGTAAATCATCTATTCCTGCATCTCCTCACATGCTGGTTCCCGGGATCTTAGCAACTTCTATTAATTCTTCAAGGTTACATTGATTGTGTAGTGGATATGGCTGGAAGCTTTTTTTTTTTTTTTTTCTGGCCAGCTCAGCCCATCGTGGGGGCAGGGCTGGCGCGGCCTTTGAGGTAAGAGATCCAACCACAGTCCCTGTGCTTGTTGAGCTTCCTTGCTGTGGAAGCTGGGTCTTGAACGTACAGTTTTGGCTTGTTCATGAGCAAGCTTCTGGAGGGCACTGCTAGGAGCCACTGACACTACACTATTATTATAAAGCTATCACAGAGCCATGAACCTGTGTAACTCTGGGAAAATTCTTTAGAAACGTCACATATGCTGAACAGGGAAACTGGCATCAATAGGCCACTGTAGTGTCTGCCTCTGCCATAAATACCTTGGGGCATAGAAAGACAGAGTCTGTAGTAAAGGAGCTTACAAGCCAGGAATGTAAGACAAAAATTAAACACATAAACCAACCACAGAGCCAAGAATAACCGAGATAATTGTTTCCTGTGCCTTGGAAGTATACATATAAATAACCCTTGAGAAAATATGTGTGCAACCATATGAAAGGAGACATTTTTCACATATTAAAAAAATCTCTAAGGTAGCATCACTTCTAAGGAGTTTGTTTATATCTGAGAATCTAACTCCAACTGAATTGTTTTACTGTTGCCTGAGGAATTGTTAGAAGCACACACAGTACTGGGATTTGAACCCAATAAAAGGCAGTGTCCTGATGAATGTCCCAGGCCCTTTGGCTCCACTGTTCTGCCTGTATCACCTATGATCAACATGCTACAGGGGCCCGGCAGGATGGCTCAGTGGTCTAAAGCACCTGCTTAGGAAAGCTTAGGCGGCTGCAGGGACCGAGGTTCGATCCCCAGCACCACATGCTGCACCAGCCCTGCCCTCCGGGCAGGCTGAGCCTGCCATAAAAATAAATAAATAAACAAACAAAAGTTCTGAGACAAGAAAAAAAAATTTTTTTTAAATTCTAAAAAAAGAAAGCATGCTACAAGACTATATTGGTCAGAGATTTACTTAGAGAAGCAGAACAGACATAAGGAATGGATATTAACACAAATGTACAATCTATAAGGAATTATAAATTGGCTTATAATAGCCACAGAGTCAGATGAAGAAGTGTGCAGAGGGCATCTGCACTCCTCAGACCGAAGAATTCCATCCCAAGGTCTGAAGCTCACTGCAGTGCTCTGTATAAGTCTCTGTCAGCGGATGGGTCTGTGATGGATGCTGAAGAGTTTGCGGGGAAAGATCCAAGCCAGAGACTGAAGAATCTGTGCTCCAAGCCAGACATGAAGTCCAGGTCAAACCTAAGACCAAAGCTCCTCCAATAAAGTAAAGGCTTGACTCTTTCCTCAGCCCCTTTATAAAGTCTCTTTGTGCCGAGTCACTCTAAGGTGGGCCCACTGTGCCCTAGGGTGGAACCGATCATACACTAGGACGGGCCCTTGCTCTCTCTCTAGGGAGGAGCTAATCATATCCTAGGCAGGCCCTGGTCATGCTTTAGGGAGAAACCAATTGTACCCCAGGGCAGGACCCCCACCAACAGGGGACCAGGCCCATAGTCATCCAGACAAGTTGACATACTGTATCAACCACTGCATAGACCGTGCTGCAAAGGGCTCCTGTCTGCATCAAAACAGCAAAGCCAAAGCTGGGCGTGGTGGCTCATGCCTATAATCCCAGCACTCGGGAGGCTGAGGCAGGAAAATCGGTGTGAGTTCAAGACCAGCCTGGGCTACAAAAATGAGCTCAAGGCTGGCCTGAACTGCATAGCGAGACCCTGTTTCAAAAAGACAAAAACAAAACAAAACAAAAAAACAAACCAACAAAAAAACCAGCAAAACCATATCCCCATAGTTTTTGGATATTGAGCTTTCTTTTCTGCCTTAATATCACAAAAAGACAGGTAGCTTATTCTTCCATGTTATCAGACATTATAGAAAAAAATTTAAATGTATTTAGCACTAGGTCTACAGGGTTATACTACACAGATCAGACTGGTAGTGATCTTCTTATTTTCAGCCTCCCAAGTGCTGGGATTACAGGCACATGCCACCAAGCCCAGTCTCAGTCATGTTTCAGCACACTTTAGGCACGGGGTCAGAATGGGGATGGGGGAAATTGAACCCCGGTCCCTGTGTCTGCCTAAGCAGGTGCTTTAATCTGCCAAACTATCTGGCTAGACATAGAAAATTTTTTTTAAGATATAATTTAATAGATTTTGAAGACATTTGTCTTCACATGACTACTGTGTTCATTTGTACATCATCCTTGGCGAGTGTGCCTAAAATGAAACAGATTATTGACACTACTCGTTTAATGACCACAGTCAGTTTCTGTGACTCAGTTGTTAAATCAATTGGTCAATAGTGAGGAAGTATATGTGATAGGTACATTACAATGTTCAGAACAAAGAAATGGTCAAAGGCAACTCCAAAGGATGACTTTGCTTTTATTTGCAAAATCTTTCTATGCAGTACTGTGATGTAGACCAGCATAAAACTAGTGGCCCACTGTATAGTGCAGTAAGCAAAAATTATAGTACTTGTTAAACAGAGTTTACTATACAAAAATCACTGAGGCTCTGTCAGTAAGATATTATACAAACTGTACAAAAAGCCAGACAGGTCCTAGTATGAGCAACACACCTTACTCATAAGTCCAAACAAACATTAAGTAGATATATGTGAAGTATATCTGTATATAATATGTAGCGTTAGAGTTCTGAAATATAACAGGGACCCTTGGGGGATAGGAGATAGAGAGTCACAGGGATGCTGATTAATTCATGACCTATTGAAACAAAAATATGCCCTTGCTTGCATTATCGCTTGCCAAAAATGTGTGGTATGTGCCCTCCCCTTCATCCCATACTCTACTATAAAGATCAAGCACATAGATGGTGCCGGCTACTTGTAATTATCAGCTTGGCTGGGTGAAGAGACTCCCAGACTGGTGACAGGGTGGAGGGGAAGCTTCTGTGCTTATCAATGGTTTAACCTGATGAGGCTCATAGCTGGATGTGCTGATTGGAGAAGGGACCCCATTGGATGTGGATCCCTGGAGGCCTGCCCTTGGGGAGTAGATTTCTAGCTGATTCTCTGGCCCTGTGTGTACCCTGCTTCCTGGCCACCATGATGTGAGCAGCTTTGTTCCGATGTGCCCTTTGGCCATGAGTTTTTGCTTTGGAACCAGCCCACCATGGATTGAAATCTCTAAAAAATTGTGAGCAAAAATAAACTTCTTATTCTTCGAGGGCATCAGATTCTTGCTCCCAGCAGCTGGAAGGCTTATACACTCTGACAGAGGGAGATAGGACTGCTACCCCTACCTCCCAGCCCAGATTGTCTCCAAGGGTAAGAATAACTGCCAACTCATTTCACACTTAAGACTCAGCGGAAAGTTATCAATGCCTGGCTCATCAAAGCAACTTAATAAAAATTGGCCCTGTTCCTTTGCTTGAGGGGAGGGAGAGCCCTGTTACTCTCTCTCACCACTGCCACCTACTACTTCTTCTTCTTCTTTTGCCTACAGTAGGGTGCAGCTCAGTGGCACAGTAACTGCCTGGAAAGCACCAAGTTGTGAGTTCAGTTTCTGGTATAAAAAAAAAAAAAAAAAGCTTTTGCCTGTAACTTCATGTGATTTACATTTTTTTTTTTTTTTTTTGTGGGACTGGGGTTTGAACTCATGACCTTGCACTTGCCAGGCAGGTACTTGTGCCACAGAGCTATCTCCCTGGCCCCTCTATGTATATTTTCACTCAGCGTTATTACTTTGTTGAGCATTTTTGATAGAAGGGAAATTATTACACACATTTATTTATTTATTTGTCTTTTTGAGACAGGGCCTTGCTATGCAGTTTGCACCAGCCTTGAGCTCACTTTTATAGCCCAGCTTGGTCTGGAACTCAAATTGATCCTCCTGTCTCAGCCTCCCAAGTGCTGGGATAGTAGGCGTGTGCTACCACACCCAGCTTTATCTTTTGTATTTTATTCCTAGTTCTAGAATCAGAAAATAATTGACTTTACAAGAATTAAGAAGTGTCTCTCGGGGCCCGGCAGGATGGCTCAATGGTCTGAAGCTCCTGCTTGGGAAAGCTTGGGTGGCTTCAGGGACTGCGGTTCGATCCCTGGCACCACATGCTGTGCCAGTCCTGCCCTTGGGGTGGGCTGAGCCAGCCATAAAAATGAGTGAATAAACAAATAAAGGTTCTGAAACAAAAAAATAAATAAAATTAAAAATTCTTAAAAAAAAAAAGAAGTGTCTCTCTTATATATTCTTAAAGATGTTGTGTAGAATTGATGCTATTTCCTAAAATGTTTGGCATTATTCACAAGTAGTCCTGTCAGACCTGGATTTTATTTTGGGGAATATGTTTAATTACAAGGCCCCTGTTTAATTACATTCTTAATTGCGTTGATACAGGACTATTCATGCTATCTACTTCTTCTGAAGTCAGCACTATCATTGGCGATTTTCATGCTCTTGGTAACGTGAATTCTCTCTTAAAATTCTTTTGGTCAGTTGGACTTATCAAGTATAAATGAGACCGTTTCAACTAATCAGTTTTCATCTCATTCTTATTATTTATTTTTGTTTTCATTATTATCGATTAAAATTTTTCTGGCAAAATTTTCTGTCTCTGTTTCTAAGAAAATTTAATTTTCTTTGGTACTTTAAGTATCATTCTGTTGCTCACTTGCTTACATAACTGCAGTTAAGAAGCCCCAGTGTAGTTGCTATGGGGCTTTTATTGGACAGTATGTTCCCTCTCCCCACCTGACCACTTTCAAACATTTGGTTTGAGTTTTCAGCACTTGGTTTTTTAAAAAAAACCCTTTATTTATTTATTTATTTATTTATTTATTTATTTATTTATATTATGGCTGGCTCAGCCTGCCCTGGGGGTGGGGCTGGCACCGCATGTGGTGGTGGGGATTGGACCGCAGTTCCTGTGGTTGCCTTAAGCTTGCTTAGGCAGGTGCTTTAGACTGCTGAGCTATCTTGCTGGCCCTTCAGCACTTGTGTTTGAAGACGATGTCTTGCTATGTACACAGGATGGCTTCTAATGCACAATGCTCCTGCCCCAGTGTTGTAACTATAGGTATACACACCATAGCTATCCCTTGGTTTTCAATTCTTTTAATCTTTTATATGTGGATTTGATTTTTAAATCAGGTTTGAAAAACAGTTTTGGTGTGATTTTGTGGTTTGACCCAATTTTCTAATTATATAAAAATTTTAGCCTTCTATTTTCAAATACTGTGGCTGGGCATGGTGGCGCACACCTGTAATCCCAGCACTTGGGAGGCTGAGGCAGGAGGATCAGTGTGAGTTCAAGACCAGCCTGGGCTGCAAAAATGAGCTCAAGGCCAGCCTGAATTGCATAGTGAGACCCTGCCTCAAAAAGACTAAATAATAATAACAATATTATTATTATTATTATTATTATTATTATTATTGTTTTCAAATACTGTGTTTCTTCCACTTATTCCCTCTTTCTAGAATGCTAAATAAGCACATATAAAACATTTTATTGTGATCTATCAGTCTCTTCTGCTCTTCTGCATGACAGAACTTCTTCCCTTGCTTCTGTAAATCTTCCAGTTGCTAATCCTTTTCTCAAGTGGATGGAATCTTATTCTATTTGGAAATTCAGCCTGTTTGCAGAAAAGTGTCAGCTTCCTCTCTCTCCTTCTCTGTCTCCTTCTTCTGTCTTTTTGCGACATTTTCACTTTGTAGTTCCACTGGCCTTCAGCTCACCTTTTTTTTTTCTTGTTTCAGAACCTTTGTTTGTTTATTCACTCATTTTTATGGTGGGCTCAGCCTGTCCTGAGGGCAGGGCTGGTGCAGCATGTGGTGCCGGGATTGAACCACGGTCCCTGAAGCCACCCAAGCTTTTCCAAGCAGACGCTTTAGACCACTGAGCCATCTCCGGCCCTTCAGCTCACTTTGTAGACCAGGCTGGCCTTGAATTCACAGTGATCTTCCTGCCTCAGTCTTCCAAGTGCTAGGATTACAGGTGTGCATCTCCAGGCCCAGCAAGTTTCAGTCCTTTTGAGGGCTTGTCCATTCTTAGATTTTCCTTACTTCCAAGTGTTTCAGAATTCCTCATGGAAAACCTGGTCACATTTTTGGTAGATCATAAATTCTAATTTAGTTTTCCAAGTTCTGTGAACACCCAAAGCTTTGTTTAAGGCTGGCAAGATAGCTCAGCAGACTAAGTGACTACTTTGGCAAGCACAGGGACCAGAGTTTGATCCCTGGTTCCCCATGCCGCACTGACCCCATACCCAGGCACACTGAACCAGCGACCAAGTACAGACATGGTGGCATATACTTGTAACCCCAGAATTGGGGGGGCTGTAAACAGAAGGATTATTATGAGTCTGAGCTGGGTAGTGAGACACTGTACCAAATACATAAACAAAAGAGAAAAAACAAACAAAAAAGTTTTGCTTAATCTCTTTGGATTTTATTTAGGGTCTTTGCTTCTATAATTATTTTCAGCATTGACTGAAATTTATATTTTATATATTAATACAGATTACTTTTATGACTAACTATGTAGTCTCTGGACTCTTTACGAACCATTTGCTGCTGTCTGCTGTTTCTACTGGATTTCTTTTATGTTTCCTTGCCTTGCAGTATGCCCGGGTTATTTTTAGGTTAAGTACTGGACTTTGTTTGAAAGTCATTTTTAATTTTTTTTTTTTTTTTTTTTGTGATACCAGGGATCAAACTTAAGACCTTGTGTTTGCCAGGTAGGTGTTTACACCACTGAGCTATCTCCCCAGACCCCTGAAAATTATTTTTAAAACTATGTGAGGTTGTGGTAGATGAATTCTTTCTCCAAAGAGGGTAGTTTTTGTTTGTTTCTGAAAAGTTTGTAGAATAAATAGCAATTTGGTATAACAATCTCAGTTCAGCCAAGGAGATAATTTAAAATTCAACTTTCATTCCTGTAAGTGAATAACCTTCACTTCCTTCTGTACTTAGAGCTTGAAGCCCCTTAGAACTCCAACAGAAAGCATAACAAGTTGACAAGCAATCTCTTGGCAGACCCTGGACATCCCTTTTGTAGCCCTAGGCCTGCCAGTCTATCAGGAGGCTACCAAAGGGGCCTGGCAGGATGGCTCAGTGGTCTAAAGCGCCTGCTTAGGAAAGCTTGGGCGGTTGCAGGGACCGCAGTTCGATCCCTGGCACCACATGCTGCGCCAGCCCTGCCCTCAGGGCAGGCTGAGCCAGCCATAAAAATAAATAAATGAACAAACAAAAATTCTGAAACAAGAAAAAAATAAATAAATAAAATTAAAAAAAGAGGCTACCAAATCTCCTAGATACCCATTCTGAAATCGTTAAGCATCTCTAAGTAAAAGGGCTTCCAAATTCCATGGTACCTCTATGTTTATGTCTTCTCATGCAACTTGGTCCAGCAATTCTTAACTATTTTTTGGCTCTTCCGCATTTCAAGTATAAAAATGTGCACCTCTTTATGGAGATGGGGTCTTCCTTGGATGTCTAGGATGGCTTTGAACTCAGTCTTCCTACCTTGCTCTCCAGAGTGTTGGACCTACAAGCATGGACCATTATGCCTGGCTAAAACTTTAAATTCAGATTTTATAGATGTTTTCCATGAAGGAGTAACTCTATTATCTAGTTTGATGTTACTTAATATATTCATCTGCCATTTTCTTGGGTGTATTGTCATTTTAAGAAGTTTGCTCACTTCATGAGTTGTTTCCAATTTATTTTCTCTCTCTGTCATCATTGTCTCTTAAAGTAAGCATTACCTTACAAGGCTTTCCACAAGAGCCTATGAGTCTCTCCTCCCTGAAATTGTGTTTTTAAGACAAGACATTAAATGCTCATTGGAGGATGTGGGGGGAGGACAGAGAAAATCTCTGGACTTCAGAGATAAGGGTAACCTCACTATCTCTGGAGTGGGATGGTTATCAAAGTGTTAATGAAGGTAGATTAGTTGTGTGTGTGTGCACGCATGTGTGCAGAGTCATACTCGTAGCTACCAATGTCCTACTCAGTTGGATGACTTTTTACTTAGTTCTTGAGTACTGAAGCCAGTGCTTTGGGATTTCCTTGAGTTAATCCCTGAGTTTAGGGTACAGAGTATTCAGTTTGATTTCAGATGCCCAGCTTTGTCCCAGTGAGCTGTGTGGAGGACCGCCTGAGCAGCTCTCCTTGAAGCAAAAGCAACTGTCTCCATCTTGACTGAGCCTGACCCTATTCCCTTGCATTGAAATGTACAGAGCTGGCTAGGACTCCTCATTATTCTCTCAACTGGCCTTAAGCAGTGTGTATTGGTCTAGCTGAGGTGCTGGTGGTAATTTTTGAAGATGGCATGCGTGTTTCCCTGATAACAGGACGAAGAACCCATGCTCTACGGTGTCAGCTGGGATCGAGCCTTGAGATAGAGGCTGTGACTTCCCGGGGCTTGAAAGATTACCCATCAGAGCTGAAGTGCCAGATCCCTAAAATATTAGATATCACAATAGCATAATGCAAATTACTTCTCTTGCATATCTCTAACTATGGTGGAGGTGAATACAGGCCTCCTACCTAGCCCAGCTCAGAGTGCTCACCTTCTTCCCACAATTCCCTTTCACAAGCCACTCCCACTTCTCCAATGAATAAAACCTGAATGCAGCCCTGAGTCGCTCTGTTGGTTCTGGAAAGCTATCTTCATGGCAGGACTTAGGGCCCCTTGGCTCCCCAATAATTATATATATATGTCTTAGTGTCTTTGTTATTGCGTGGGTTGCACTGGGAGTGGTAGATTGGAATTAACTTGGTGGAATTCCAATAATGTGGTTTTAGGATTGTAAGTTTAGACTTCTTAGGCTGAGACGAGAACCAAGAAGGGACTCCGACAAGCTGTAATCAGGGAACCTGCTGCTTGGTACATAGAGCCGCCATTTCTGCTCTGGGGTGAGAGCATTTCTCCAGAAGGATACTGAATGAGAAGACATCACAAAGCACACTCCTACTTCTTGACTTGTTTGGCTTAATGCACTTCTGGAAGTTCTAAAATATTTCTGTCTCCATAGAACCTCACTTTTCTTGCCTTGGGTGAGTAAGAAATAATTCGACTATCTTGAATAGTCAACTTCTTCTCCATAGAGATTTAAAATTTTTCTGGAGTTCATCTTGGGACACATTCAAGATTATAGGATCTATGTTGTGCTCACTGATTATTAGTAACTGGGATTTCTCAAAACAGCATCATCTACCATGTGTGCAAGAAAATAAGACCCAAATGGAAATCTCCTTCATTTTAGGTAGATTCTGATAGCTACAAATTTACGTCAAGAGAGTGGGCATGTTGGTGGCGTGTGCCTGTAATCCCAGCGCTTGGGAGGCTGGAAAACATGAAGGATCACTACAAGTCCAATCTGTGTAGTGAGACCCTGTAGACCTTGTACTAAATACATAAAAAATTAATAATAAATAAGTAAGAAATTCAGGGGAACCAAGATCCTTTTGTTTCCTCATGGTCCCTGCTAGTACCCTGATGCAAATAAATAAGAGAGGATAAACTTTATACTTTGAGAAATTTTAGGCTGAGCCAAAGCCAGTTACTAGCTCTATGACCAAGGGTGTGATATTTAAACCTAGAGGTTCAGTTTCTCTGTATAAAAGGGAAATAATAATCCTAAGTCAGTCATACTCAGTGGTAATAGTAACATGTTAAATGCAGTTTTCCTCAGACTCTTCTGTCTCCCATAATTCCAGTGGCCTGAAGATATTTTCAAACTTTCACCCCACGGACAGCCAGGCTACTTCCCAACTCTCATCTGTTGGAGAGTGGAAATGTACCCAAGCAGTTTAGGTCTCCATGACACGGAAGAGCTTTGGAGTGATATCACTGGAACATCATCGATCCCAGGGGTACAGGGGGATAATCTGAGGGACTGCCTGGAGGCACAGTACCCTGGAGAAAAGGTAAATGAAGAGCGGGGCAGGTTGTCAACCGCGAGAGGCTCTCTTGGGCATGGGTTGACCCAAAACCTGAAAAATCAATCAGGAGTGAACTTTGAAGTGAGGTTAAGAGAAAGAATCTGGAGAAATTGCCAGAACCACCAAGTATGGCTCTTCTATTCCAGGCAGGATGTAGAGTGAAGACTTAAGGTATCCTGAGGGTTTTAATTTTCTCTATTTGTATTTATTTTAGCATAAAATTCAGCCTTTATAGGAAATAAGAAGTAAAATTCCATCTTTCTCCCTGCCCTTTGAATCCTGGCTTTATGCATGTGCATATATAAATAAAATGTACTTTTTTTTTGAAGGACTGGGGATTGAACTCAGGTCCTTGTGTTGGCAAGGCAAGCACTTATTCTACTGAGCTTTTCCCCAGGCCCAGAATATACTTAAAAAAAAATTATTTATATTATGGCTGGCTCAGCATGTGGTGCTGGGGATTGAACCACAGTCCCTCAGTTGTGTAAGCTTGCCTAAGCAGGCACTTTATACCGCTGAGCTATCTCACCGGTCCAAAATACACTTTTAATAATAAATGAAACCAGTCTGTGTCTATAATTTTTGAAGACTTCATAGCATGTTTTGAGGGATGACAGATATAGCTTGGTGGCAGTGCACTTGCCTGATGTGTGAAGCTCTCCATTTGCAAGTATGTGTGTGTGTGTGTGTGTGTGTGTGTGTGTGACAGAGGCAGGGAGGTGTTTCTAGGTATCAATCTGTCTATGAGATTCAGTAAATATTTCTTGTGCACTATTTTAGATGATAGATTTGTAGGGGACAAAACAGAGAATTCCCTTTTCTAAAGATTTTGTCAACTTGCCACACACAGATTCACATCGTCTAATAAAAAAACAGAGACATTGAGCCGGGCGTGGTGGCTCACGCCTGTAATCCCAGCACTCGGGAGGCTGAGGCAGGAGGATTGGTGCAAGTTTGAGACCAGCCTGGGCTACAAAAGTGAGCTCAAGGCCAGCCTGAACTGTATAGCAAGACCCTGTCTCAAAAAGACAAAAAAAAAAAAAAAAAAAAAGAGAGACATTATTTTGCCATATGAGAGGTGTCTATTTTGTCTGAATCATGCCTTTTTATTTGTTCCCTGTCAAATAGCTTGATTTTGATCAAGTTCAATTTGTCAATATTTCATTTATTATTGGAGTATTATTGTGTTTTAACTTAAAGCCTTTGCCTATCCTACAATATGCTTTCTTTTAGTGCCGTAAAGTTCTAGCCTTTGAGTTATGGAGTTCTCTTGCAATAGTCTCGTTTTAAGTTAGTCAATTTCTTGATTAACATGGAGCCTGATTTGACTCAGAGCCTAATCCAGAACTGGGCAGTCACAGGTTATTTGCTTGAGCTAGTGTGTGAGAAGCTCTTTACCTGGGTGTGTATGTGTGTGTGTGTGTGTGTGTGTGTGTGTGTGTGTGTGTGTGTGTGTGTTTGGGGGAATTGGCAGTGTTATGAGATAAAAGCCCAGAATTGCCAGTTTTTGCAAACTAGTCCATTGGATATAGAGGAAATGAAAAACTGAAAAATGAACTTCAGGAACAAATGGAGGCAGAGAGCATGTCTCAGTTACTCTTCTGTCATTGCCAAGACAAATACCCAACACCCAAGATGAAGGAAAGAAAGTTTTATTCAGCTTACAGTTACTGGAGCTTTCAGTCCACACTTAGCTGGTTCTAAGGCAGAGTGGCACAGGGCAGAGGGCATGAGTTCATGGCAGTGGCAAAGAGCAAGAGGAGCCCAGGGAGTAGCAGCAGTAACAATGGCCACAGAGAAGTCTATCTCTCTGTCTCCCTTATGTTACATTCAGATTATCGGCCTTAGGCTGGAAGTAAAATTCACACCCATAATCCCAGCAGTACTACAACCCATAATCCCTGTGGATCATGAGTTAAACTCTAGAAGCCCCTACCCAATGACTGCATGAGGCTTTGGGGGGACAATTAGACACAAGCCATAACAGCAGAATATATTTATTAGGGTAAAGCTCTTGTCCCAGAGAGGGACAAAAGAGGGGCCCAAGTGGGTTGTCCCTGGGAAGATGTCTTTTCCAGGGATTTTTATAGAGTAACATCATATAGTGAGGCAGGTCTAAGGTGGTGGAGAATATGGGAACTAGCTTAGGTGGCTATCAGGTGGGACAAACCTATGGTCAACCAGGGAGAATACAAGTACCATTGCTCAAATAAAATTGATTAAATCCATAGCAAGTTGAGCATGAATACAGGACAGGGTCTCTTCCTGTTGGGGTTAGGTTACTGCCTCCTTAGGGCTCCTTCAAGGTGATAGGCACCTGTTCAGAATATCAATCACTGATGCCTATCCCTAGGGAAGTATGTGGCTTCATTTGTTCCTTTTTGTCTTAAGGTGTGGCCCATACGGGTGTATCTGTCTCTTCCAGAGTTGCAAAGTCACCTTCTCTTCCACATTGTTTCTGTCTCCTTGAGGTCCTGGCCCTGTCTGGTTGCCTATACTATTTCTTTTTAATTTAGCCTACCTCACATTCTTCATCACTCTAACAAAAGAATGGAAACAGGCTAACTTTATAAAGAAAAGAGATTTATGCAGCTCACAGTTTTGGAAGCTTAAAGTTCAGGCAGCGTGGCTGAACCTTTGGTAGTTCCCTGTTACGGCTTGTGTCTAGGCGTCCCCTCAAAGCCACATGGGGTAGCTTTTGGAATTTGTAATAGATTATTGTGGAAACGGTGCTGCCTCCCCCCTGGTGCAGGTGATTTTCATTTCAGTGGAAGGAAGGAAGAGAAGTTAGCTGCTTGAGCGGGTGCTAGCTCTCCCTGCTCTTGGTCTTAGCTGCTGCCATGAAAGGTTGCCCTCTGCCATGTGCCTCTCTGCCTTGGAGCCAGCTGAATATGGACTGAAGCCTCCAGTAACTGTGAGTGAAATAAACCTTTCCTTTCCTCATTTTGAATGTCAGGTGTTTGTACCAGCAACAAGAGTAGAGTAACTAAGACATGCCCTCAACCCATTAACTTATGGTAGATGGTGATGGGGGGAACAGGTGTGTGAGGAACAGATGGGATCTCTAGCAGGAAACCGGGGGGTGTGGGGTCCCACTGTCTCTTCCCAGGACATGCTCCCCATGACCTCTGAGCTCTCATTAGGCCCCAGCTCTGAAAAGTTCCATGATATCTCCTACCACTATACTCTGGGGTGTTAGCTCCCAATTCATAAATACTGAATGATGAGACAGATTCAAGCCATAGTGTTTCTGTTGCCTGAGAAGGAAGCTGATACACCTGGAGCTAACTGCACCTGAAGTCATTTATCCTTCCACCTTTCATTTAATGAGCCAAGAAATCCTTACTTGGCTTTAGGCATTTTGAGTTGTATGTGTTTCAACTATAACTTGCTCTACCTGCCTTACAGAGAAGCCACAGAGCAAGAGAATAATGATGGTGAGTGTGTGTCAGGCAAGACAGGCTGATGGGGGCTGCCATTTTTGATCTATAGTTTTCAAGGCAGATTACTTTTCCAGGTAGCTCTTATTTTTAAAGAAACGTGGATAAATGAGAGGAGGGGGACTGTTCTAAGTAGATCCTTCATTGCAGGCCAGGGGACTATTGTCTCAGGGCAAAGACGAGACCAGGAACGACAGTAGATGGTCCCACCAGTGCCGTGTGTGTGTGTGTGTGTGTGTGTGTGTGTGTGTGTGTGTGTGTGTGAGTGTGTGAGAGAGAGAGAGAGAGAGAGAGAGAGAGCGCAAGCGCACAGAGGCATGACTGTGTTGGCTCGCCTGGTGCTCCTGAGCTGGTCTTCCCCAAGCCTTGCAATAACTATGAACATACGTGATCATACCTTCGTTCAGCCTTATCTATGTATCTTCTTTCTTTACTCGTGTACCATGCCACAGTCCTCTGTAAAGGTGAGCTTCAGACCTTGTCTTCAGTTTGACCATTATGACAAACTATCACAAAATGAGTGGTGTATATACAGTAGGCTTTTACTTTTCATAGTTGTGGAGGCCCACATGTCAGACAGGGGTACCACCTGGTTGGGCTTTGCAAAGATCCTCATATGTCACAGACTTGCGTTGTCTTTTTCGTGTCTTGATAAGCCAAAAGAGGCTGAGAGAGCCCTCTGGAATTCCTTTTTTTTTATACCAGGGATCAAACTCAGGACCTTGGGCTTGCCAGGTAGGCACTTATTTTCTTATTCTGCTTAGCTAATTTCCTGACCCTGAGGTTCCTTTTATAAGGGCACAGATCCTACCCATGAGGACTCTACCCTTATGATGTAATCACCTCCTTCAAAACCCCAGATCCTAAATATGTTATATTAGGATTTCAACATGAGGGCTGGGCAGATAGCTCAGTGGATTAAAGCACCTGCTTAGGCAGACTCAGGGGTCAGGGTTTTATCCCCTAGCCTGCCATGCCAGCCCCACGCCCAGGACATGCTGAGATGTTGATTGAGACCAGGTGTGGTGGGGTGCCTATAATCCCTGCACTTGGGGGGCTGAAAAACAGGAAGGATCATTCTAAGTCTGATTTGTGTAGTGAGACCCTATAGACCTTGTACTAAATAAATAAAAAAGGATTTCAACATGTGAATTTTGAAGAGATACAAATATTTAGTACATTGAAGATCCTGAAACACTCCAGAAAAAAAAAAAAAACTGTGACTATAAATTATTAATTGAAAAACTATAAAATTCCTTAGACAGAAACCCATGGCACAGACATGATTATCATTAAGGTTCTTTTGGAATGTAAGACAGTGTCCTGGACATAGGAGTGGGCACCATGGATAAACTGGAGACAGAAGGATCCCAACACCTGTAGCAGATTAGAAACCTCTGGAATTTCTCATGCCTCAGTTTTTAATATAAAATGTAGATAACAACACTTCCTTTCATATAATCCTTGTGAGATTTAAATGCAACGATTTCTTGGCAGCACGACCCTTGAGGAGGAGCCAAAGAATGGTAGCAGACGATGTTTTCATGAGCCTTTGTTTATGCACTGAGACATGGCCAAGTTCTAGCTGGAAAGTTCCAGAACAGTCTCAAATCGTGTGTTTTGTTTATTTGTTTACTTGTTGTTTTGAGACAAGATCTCAGGATGTAGCCAGGCTGGCCTCAAAAATTCGCCATCACTACACCTTCTGACTGTTGAGAGAACAATCAGGGAAGGACCCGGATGACGGCTCAGCCAGGGAAAGTGTGAAGATAACATGCCAGTCTGTAATTCTTTCTTTGGGTGCTGGATGATTTTCCTTCCTCAAACATTGTCCCAACCCTGGGCTATGTAGAACTGAGGTCCTCAGGAGTGCCGATCTGTGAAGGCTTCCTACCCCACCGGTGACCTCCAGAGAGCCTTCCGGTCTTGCACTTGCAGCCTGGACTCACCCAGTGGTGGCTGGGAGACACCCCAGTGCCAATCGGGCCAGCAGGCTTTAGTGCACGTGCAGGGGAGGGGTTGGAACGCCGGTGCGCTAGCAAAACAAATGCCTCACAAGATGTCCTCAGCTCCTTGTCTGGGGGGGACAGCACCCACATGCACTCCACTATGGGGATTCCAGGGCCAGAGGATAAATATCTGTGGAGAGAAGCTGAGGGCCCCCAGGAGGAAGGGGACAAGGATGCTAGAGCCTTTCGGGACCCCTTTCGTCTGTCGCAGCTTGTGCACTTCCCTCCAGGGTGGGAACATCTTTCCAATCTGGCCCTGGCCCTGGAGCCCTGGCTCACTCTGGGCAGCCTGTACCCGACCCGGGTCATGCACTCAGCCGACACCAGCCTCTCAGCTCCATCGCTAATGGGCTCAGGGGAGGCCGCTGCACAGGGCTGGTGCACCCTGACAGTGTGATTCTTTCCTCATCCTCATCTCAGGGAGGAGGAGCCTGGGATTCAGAGATGCTGCCTCTCCTGCCAAGGATCACACACACAGGGCATGGAAAAGTTGGCCCTGCAGCTCTCCATGTTGCAGCACCTCAAAGGCTGTTTTCTTTCCACCAGGCTGCCCTACACCAAACAGTAATTATCTGTTACCTTCAGACACCATCAATCATACAGCTGAAGGAAAAACTCGGAATCACAGAGGAGGGAAAGCCTAACTGTCCACAGTTCTGCTTGTATCTCTCTGTGCTGCTTCTTGTCCATGTCCGCTCCCCCTCCCTCCCTTCTTATGGGTTGCCTTACCCATTGCCAAGCCACAGTTTCCTGTTTTTTCTTATTATTCAGAGAAGAAAGTACTCTAGTGTCTGCTGGACTGATCAGTAATGACTTGTGGATTGGTCAGGTCCCCAGGGCTGGCTGCCCATCTCCAAGAAATCCCACAATTGCTGGTTTTTGTTTTTGTTTTTTTCACTCCTTTGATGGAAGCTACATAGAAGTAAGATCTGTGTGGCTCTATGAAGAACCATGTACACTTGATACATAACCATTCTGGAACTGCTACCATTTAGATGTGAAATTGTCCCCCAGAGCCTCAGGTATTGGGTGGTGGTTGGGCTGGGCAGGTGCGATGCTCATTGGTGGGTTGGTGCCCTCGGAGGTCAGAGCTACAGGTGCTGCCGGGAGGCAGGGCTGGGTTGGACGAGGCCTGCAAGGCTCTCTCCTGGTGCCCACCTGTTCCCTGGATGGAGCCCTCTCCTCCTCCTCCTCTCTCTCTCTGGCGACTGTCACTGAACACCTTTCTCTTGTGAAGCTGCTCTACTGTGATGCTGGTGGTGACCATGGACGGGGAGCACTGAGGCTGTGAGCCAGAACAAACCCTCTCTCTTTAAGTGGGGAGCATCAGGTATTTTGTTTCAGCGTAAGAAAACTGACTCATACAGTAGTGTGTTGTATTATTTATGAAATACTGCTAAATTTGCTCCTTACCATAGCCATTCGATGAAGGCAAACTCATAGGATAGAGAGTGAATTAAGATTTGATAGAGGAAGTAATTTGGCCAAGGTCATGTCTGTCTTTCTCCATTATTCTATCTATCTATCATCTATCTGTCTGTCTGTCTGTCTGTCTATCTCTCTATCTCTCTATCTATCTATCTATCTATCTATCTATCTCTATCATCTCTCCCTTTGCCATTCAGGCCCGCTTTGAACCTACTACAGAGCTCAGGCTATCCCTGAACTAATGGCAGTCTTTCTGCCTCAGCTTCTGAAGTGTTGGAATTGTAAAAGTGCACTACTGCACTTGGCTCTGTTCTTATTTTTAAAAGTTTTCTTGGGCTGGGGAGATAACTCAGTGGTCTAAGCACCTATCTGACAAGCACAAAGACATGGGTTCAGTCCTGGGTACCACATGCCATGCTTGGCCTGGGCACTGAGCCAGCCACCTGAACCGGGCATGGTGGAACACACCTATAATCCTAGCACCAGGGAGGCTGAGACAGGAGGATCACTGAGTCCGAGCTGTGTAGTAAGATCCTGTACCAAATAAACAGAAGATTAAAAATAAAATTAACAAAAATTTTCTTCTTTATAGGTTAGTTGTAGCTACATAATACTTTAATGACAATAAAATGCACCCATATCAGTGGTAACATTTTAGACCTTGGAAGCTACCACAATAATTAAAATATGAAGCCTTTCCATTAACCTGAACAGTCCTTTTGTGCTTCTGTGGTCATTTCCACACATACCTACCATCCCTAGCCCAGGGATTCTACTACAGAGCAGATTTGGCTTTTCTAAGATTTCGTATCAGCGACATCAGACAGTGTGTGTACTGTGGTTCTGGCCCTTTTGCTCAGTATACACTTGAAATTTAACCCTGTCTGCATGTAGATATGGTGGTGTATTTCTTTTTTATTACTGAGCAGTTTTCCATTGTGTCCATAAACAACAGTTTTCTTCTTTCATTGTTCCTCTTGGTAGACATTGGGGGCCGGTGACATAGCTCAGCAGACTGAAGCACCTGCTTAGGCAAACGCAGGGACCGCAGTTCAGTCTCCAGCACCACATGTCATACCAGCCCCATCCCTAGGGCAGGCCGAGCTGGCCACAGTCGAGGCATAGTGGTGCGGGCCTGTAATCCCATCCCTAGGGAGGCTGAAAGGAGGAGGATCACCATGAGTCCGAGCTGCATGATGAGGCCCAGATACATTCAATAAATGAATAAAAAAATAAAGGTAGACATTAGTTTCTAGTTTTGAACTGTTATGAAAAATGCTGCTATGAACCTTTATGTTCAAACAAATGAACTCATTTAGTCATATATTTTAATCTGTCTTTTAAGTATGTTAATTTTCTGTGGATTGAATTTCTGCATTATGTGCAAAGTATGAAAGAGTTTAGGCTTTCACCCCACTATTTTTCTGGGTAGTATTATTCTGCATTCTTCCCAGGATGGTTTCAATTGTTCTACATCTTCACCAACACTTAATATTGCCATTAATATTAGCTGAGATTTATTTATTTATTGTATTTTAGGGAAGGATCTACAGGGTGTTCAGGGTCTCACTATTACATCAGACTCATAGTGATTTGCCTGTTTACAGCCTCCCAAGAGCTGAGATTACAGGCATGCACCACCATGCCCAGTCTCAATTGGTGTCTCAGCTGGCCCCAGGGTTGGGGCTGGCACAGCAGGCCTGGGGATTGAACCCCTGACTCCTGTGCCTGCTTGCAGGTGCTTTAATCTGCTGAGCTATTTGGCCAGTCCTACTATCTGCATTTTAAATTTCAGTCTTTGCATAGATGTTTGGTCCATGTGCTCTGCTATCTCATGACTTTAATTTATATTCCCCTGAATATTAACTGTGTGGTACATAGATCATGTCCATATATATTAGGTTACTTGGAAATCAGTTAATTCCAAGTTGGATAACTGAAAACTACTTACCAACTACATGAAAGCAGTTCTCTTCTATTCCACATTTTCTGTGAGTTATAAATCATGAATAGATGTTGAAGATGGTCAAGCATTTTCCTTGCCTGTATTGAAATGCACCATGCTCTTATCCCATTAACATGATAAATTAACCTAGCTATTAACAGTAAATTATGATATAAAGCCATGCTTACATTCCAGGAATATTTTTAAAATTTACTTGGTTATGATTTGTTTTACTTAAAAAATATTCCGGATAAAGTTTGTTAATTGCTTTTGAAGAGTTTTGTATCTGTGTTTACATTATACACACACACACACACACACACACACACACACACACACACACACCTATATACCAGAAATTAAACTCAGGACTTTGTGCTTGCCAGACAGCACTGGAGCAGCTGAGCTATCTCCCCAGCCCTCTCTCTGTGTTCATGAAGGACACAACTCTTGGGACTAGGGAGATACCTAGGTAGAATAAGCACTTGCCTGCAAGTATAAGGTCCCGAGTTCAATCCCTGGTACCATACACACACACACACACACACACACACACACACACACACACACACAAAATAGAACTCTAATTTTCTTGTGATGTCTACATCAGGCTTTGTTATCTGGGAACATGTTATGCTTTGTGTCTAGGTGTCTTTCCAAAACCTCATGCCATCATGGGGGCAGGCTTCTAGAGTTTGTCATTAATTCATGATCAAATGCTGGGATTATGGGTGTGAGTGCTACACCTGCCCTGGAACCCATAGCCCAAATACAATATAAGGAAGGGAGAGAGGCTTGCTAGCTGCCATGGCTGCGGCCCCTCCCTTTGTTCTTTGCTGTTTTCCACTGCCATGAACTGTGGCCCTCTGCCCTGTGCCACTCTGCCTGGGAGCCAGCCAAGTAAGGAGTGAAACTTGCACTAGCTAGGAGCTAAACAAACCTTTCCTTCCTTCATTTTGGGGGTTGGGTATTTTGTCCCAGAAACAAGAAAAAAGTAAGTGACACAGAATACTAATTTCATCTTTTATTTTTTGAAAAACTTGTGTGGGATTTGTTTCTTCTGGAAATTTTCAATACCAAATGTACAAGTCTCCAAGGAAGTCCTCTTATTACTGCGATTTCCTTGTGCGAAGGTGTTTAAGGACAGATTCAGTCTCTTTAATAGCATGGAGTTCTAGTCAGGATTATTTTTTCTCTCCTTCTCTCTCTCTCCCATTTGTTTGTTCATTTCCTTCATAATTATTGGAGAGTGAGCCCAGGGGCTCTCACTGAGCTACGCTCCCAGCCCTTGCTATTTTGAGACAGGTTCTTACTAAATTGCCCAGGCTGGGCATGCGCCAGCCAGCCTCCTGCTTCAGCGCCCTCCCAAGAGTGCTGGGATTGCAGCTCTGCAATCTCATGCCTGGTTTTCTATTATTTCTTGAGTTAGTTTTCAGTTATATATATATTTTTTTCTTTTTTTTTATTAATTTTTATGGCTGGCTCAGCTTGCCCTGGCACAGCATGTGGTGCCAGGGATCGAACTGCAGTCCCTGCAGCTGCCTAAGCTTTTCTAAGCAGGCGCTTTAGACCACTGAGCCATACTGCCGGGCCCAATTTTCAGTTATATTTTTAAGGGATATTTAAAAAGTTTTCGGAAGTTGTTAGCATTCTTTAGTTCATATTTCCTTGTTACCCTTTCAGTATCGAAGTGTCTGCAATGATGTTCCTCTCTTGCTTACTGTTTTGTTTTCGAGAATTCTGGCTTGTCATTTGGTCGTTTTAGAGGAAGCAGAAGCTTTTGCTTTCATTGATGCTTGCGATTCTTTATTTGCTTTACTTTTAATTTATTTAGCTTTTTTATGTATTTAGTATAGGGTCTTACTACACAGGTTGGACTGATAGTGATCTTCCTGTTTCCAGCTTCCCAAGAGTTGGGATTACAGGCACGTGCCACCATGCCCAGTCTCAGTGCCCGCTCAGAGTGCCCTGGGGTTGGGGTGGGACACGGCTGGCACAGTATGTCAGGGATCAAACCCCAGTCCCTGTTCTGCCTAGGCAGGCACTTAAATCCACTGAGCTATCTGGCCGGCCCTTTTATTTGCTTTTTTTTTTTTTTTTTGTCTTTTTGAGACTGGGTCTTGCTGTGCAGTTCAGGCTGGCCTTGAGCTCACTTTTGTAGCCCAGGCTGCTCTCGAACTTGCACTGATCCTCCTGCCTCAGCCTCCGGAGTGTTGGGATTACAGGCGTGCGCCACCATACCTGGCTCCCTTTTATTTGCTTTTAAAAGATTGTTTTCTGCTGTTATTTCTTTCCTTCCATACATTTTCAATATATTTTTTGCATCTTTTTCTGGAATCTATGCCCTCCCCATTTGTTTGTTCAGTGGTAGGGACTGAACTAGTTTTTGTTCTGAGCTATATTCCCAGCACTTTAAAACTTCTTATTTTGAAACAGGGTTTGGCTAAGTCACTCAGTTGCTCAGGCTGGTCTCACACTTGCAATTATCCTGTCTCAGCCTCCCAGAGTGCTGGGCTTAGAGGTTGGTGCCACCATGCCTGCTTCTTTTTCTAGATTCTTAAACTGGAAACTGAGATCACGGACCTCCTGCTCATCGCTTTCATTCAGGTTACATTTGGCCTTGTGGGTCTTCCCTAGCTGGTGTGTTAAATGTTTTCCTTGTTATCCATTCTTTTATTATTGAGGAGCCTATCTTTCTCATAGAATCTGTTCAGATAACTGAAACAGAACATGCCTCATCCTTCTTTCATGCTGTACACATTCATTTATTTTATTTTATTTACTTATTTATTTATTTATTTGTAATTAGAGAATGATCTATAAGCTGTTCAGGGTCTCACTACTAGATCAGACTCACAGTGCTCCACCTGTTTACAGCCTCCCAAGCCCTGGGATTACAGGCATGCGCCACCATGCCCAGTCTCAATTGCCATCTCAGTGAACTTTGGAGGTTGAACTGACACTACAGGTGTGGGGATTGAACCCCTGGGCCCTGTGCCTGCTTGCAGGTGCTTTAATCCACTGAGCTATTTGGCTGGCCCTTTACACATATTAATGATGTATTCTGTCGATTCTTGGTGCCTTAGTAAGTGACTAAAATAAGAAACAGAATTTTAGTTTCTTTGCAAATCCCTAACAGGGGTGTGTGTGTGTGTGTGTGTGTGTGTGTGTGTGTGTGTGTGTCTACAGGAAGTGTAAATCACAGCGCACCTGCAAAGACTTGAATGTGACATTTCCAATTGACCATCAAAAGCCTGCTTAGATCGTGTCTCTTCCTGGAAGGAGTCTCTATAGGTCAACGCTCATTCTATTTGTCATCGTTATTCATTCCTGTATGCACTCCTGTGGTCCACTTGTGTCGTATTTTAAAAAGCAACACACAGTGATCCGTGCAACCCCACATTCATAGCAGCTCAGTTCACGACAACTAAATCCTGGAGCAGCCTGTATGGCCGCCAACAGGTGAACGGACAAAGACAATGTAGTGTTTACCCACCGTGGAGTATTATGCTGCCACAGAAAAGGATAAACGAGTTATCTATAGGAACATGGATACAACTTCAGACCTTAATAGTAAGTGAAATAAAATACACATGCTTACATGTCACGTGATTTCTCTGATGTGAGAATCCCTAAGTATAAATAAAAAGCAAACTAGAAAATAGACAATAGGAAGCAGGGAGACAGATCTTTTTCAGATGATAAGAGGACCAAGGGACCGAGGGACAGAGGAGCTACAAGGGACACTGGATGAAGAAGGGGACTATGATGCGCTGGGATGTGTACCTCACTGTGCACGTAGACATGTACCATAAACAACTACTAAGAGAGAAAATAGCAGTTTCTGGGTTCATCTGCTGTTCGTCTTCGTTTTTTAGCACAAGATACTTTGTCCTGTCCCTTGTGCCAACCGCAATGCCTGGGATACAGAAATCAGTCAATAAATATTTGTTGGGTGAAGGAAAGAACAAAGCGCTTGCTCTGCCTCGCGAGCCCAGTGGAGCATTTGCAGCACATGGAACAGTCCGTGTTGTGTGGTGCTATATTTCACAGGATAAACATGCAGTCCCATGGTGCTTTTAAAAATCATATTTTAAGCAGTGAATGTTCAGCGTGTGTCCTAAGATACAGTACTCACTCAGAATAGGGTCCGGAATCAATCAGTGTTTAGGACCCAGACGCAAGTGGATAAGGGCTCCCCTGTCTTTCACCTTTGTGCTTGTGGCTCCCGAGAGAAGCCAAGCCCACTTTTCCTGCCTTTGTCCTCCGAGCTGGGGGAGCTGGGGGGCGCTGTCTGGAGCCAGAGGGGCTGCAGCTCTGCTATTTCCCAGACGCTAAATTCAGAGTTCTTACATAATAGCAACAGGCCCTAAACTCCAGCTAGATCGATCGGTTCCCCTCCCCAGGGCTATTATCACAGTGCCCCTGCCAAAGCTCTCGACAAGTCTCCGTAATCTCTTCCAGGCGTAGTTCTCTGTGGAGTTTCCCAAGCACTTTCCGACCCATTATCCTCTCTAATCATCACAACAGCTGCTGTATATTCCAGAGGGCACTGAATAAAGGAAAGAGATCCGGCTCTGGCTGGACTGCACCGCTTTTAGTTCTTGCTCTGTCCTGCCCTGGAGTGTGGAAGTGAGCAAAGGTCTTTCTCTGAAGGGGTCACATGCTTCCCAGACTCAGAGAACATCTTTAAGGTGTAAGCATTGGCATCATGCTGCTTATGTACGTGACAGGGTACTTGATATGTGATAGGCATCATTGCTATTATGTTTTATTAAGGTTGTAATTATTATGGGTTCCTGCAGCAATTCAGGGAAAATTAAATGACATGTGGTCATGGAGTAGATTATGCTAATAGCACATTATACTAGTGCTCGACTTCCTTTCCGCACAACATTTTCTGAAAATAAGCACAGAAGGTAGCTAAGGATCGCAGAAAAAAACAATACAATAAAACCCTAAATGAAACAGAGGCAGACTGTGTAATTTAAGTGTTGCTGGATGGTGGCTTTGCCCATGATGGAATTGGTAGAGACCTTGGGCTTCAAAAGATTGTTTTGGAAAATTTGATAGGAATTTATTCGTATGGCTTTCACACAAAAAAATTGCCCTGGTAGCTATGTTGTGTTGGATTCAAAGGTTAGAGAGAAACACGTGAGTCAGAACTGAGTGGATCTTTGTGTGGATCTTTGTGTGTCCACCGAAGGCTATTTAAGGAACCCTAAGGAGCCCCAAGGAACCTGTGACTGCAGGTAGGATTGGGAAGGGACTCATGGGAGGAGGAGTCTTGTAGGTCAGGGCAGGTTTCTCTCTGATGGAGTCAGTGTGAACTCTCAAAGATGGGACAAAGCCAGGCATAGTGGAGCCTGCCTGTAATGGTAGCACTCAGGCCGAGCCAGGAGTCGTGAGTTGCAGGTGAGTCTGGGTTACAGAGAAAGTTCAAGACCAACCTGAACTACATGGCAAGGCCTTGGCCGAGAGCGAGAGCAATTTTGTGAATATCAGTAGTGGGAAGTGGCGAAGTTCCGAGTACCTGGCAGTCAAGTGTTCTCTATTTAGACAGAATGGAGAATCCATGCCGTGTGGAGGATAAACTGAAGAATCTTGAATTGGTTCGCACATTGCTTGTGCTTACTTAAAATGCATAAATACTAGCTCACACAACTAAAGTATAAACCCCAGGCAGTTGATAGGCACTTAGGAGATTTTTTTTTTTTTTTTTTTTTTTTTTGCTTTTTTGAGACAGGGTCTCGCTATGCAGTTCAGGCTGGCCTTGAGCTCACTTTTGTAGCCCAGGCTGGTCTCGAACTCACATTGATCCTTCTGCCTCAGCCTCCCAAGTGCTGGGATTACAGGCGTGCGCCACCACCCCTGGCACTTTGGAGATTTTTAAGGGATCAACACGACACCTTTTCCCAATTTCTTTCTTTCTTTCTTTCTTTCTTTCTTTCTTTCTTTCTTTCTTTCTTTCTTTGCATTACGTACAACAAAACTATTTGTGATCAGTGATTGAGACTCTGAATATCCCTCACAAATTTAAATTTAATATTTTCCAATGTAGGCTTAATATAAAAATGTCGTTTTAATTCAAATAAAATTATATGGAGAATGTGGATGTTTGGAAATGAAGGGCTTCTGGGTCCCACATTCCAGTGTTATTCTCAACAGGTCCAGGAAAAAATGGAAACGGAGATGGGGGCTGCGTTGCCCCACCGAGCCTAGAGTGAGACCAGCAAGCAGCCCGGCATGCCTTTCTGCTCTAGTAAGGCAGACCAAAGAGTGACCCAAGTGGGTCTGATCGCTTTCTTCCAACTAGCCAGGAGGGCAAGTGACTCTGCCCAGGGAAAATAGCAGGCAAGCAGGAAGTTAGAGCTTCCACAGTAGTGGAGAGCCTTCATTTTGCCTGGGAACATGAAGCCCAAGGGCAGCAGCGCCTCCAGCACCTCAAGTAAAGAGTTGCAAAGGTTAAATGCAAGGAAGGGGCAGTGTCCAGCCACAGTAAGCCGCTGATGCCAGTGGACTTGCCAGGCTCTAGATATTGTTTAGTGTCTTCCCAGCACCTGGGAAGACTGCTCTAAGCTCAAACTCAGGATACTAAAGAAAAGGCTAGGTTCCTGAGAGGAGTTTCTTCCAGAGGATCTGCTGGTAAAGATACCATCCTGGATGACGTTCTTCAGTAATCATAGAACATGCTTTTGGCAAGCAGGACTTTAAAATGATCTGAAACACCAATAAACATTAGCTACATCCCTTTTGCATTTGGGGATTATTTTTTTTAGCTTGATAGAAATGGTGCTATTTTCTCAGTGCCGTAAATTTCACTCCTTACATATTTAAAATTCTCAGCATATATGTTGTGCTACGTACTGAAATTAGTAGCTACCCATGAAAAGACTCTGGCAGGAGCAGTGGCTTTCTGGGAACGGTGTGGTGAGTGGAGATAGGTAATAACAGAGGAAGAGGTAGGACAAGAGAATGTACTTTCTTAGGCCCTGTGGTGGGTTTCTAACTGGTGGGCAACTTGCTATACCCAGCTGGATTAAATGAGCATGGTGCTAGATGTGGAGGCCCACCTGAGGGCTGCTGCCAGCACTGTAGGATGCAGAACAGGAGGAGGTGTAGGTATGCCGTGAAGGATGCTGTTTGGAGAAGCTATTGGAACTGTTGGAAGCCATCGGTCCTTCTGGACTGTTCTGCTAGGTGACCTTGTCATGCTGGCTTTCCGATAAGCTTGGCCGCTCTTGTCAGAGGAGGAGCTTGGGACCTCACTGTCACTGAGAATGGCTACAGTTCATTTTGGGGGCTCTCTGGTTCGTACCTTAAACATGGCTTTCTAGCTTCAGTTCAGATCCCTCAGCTTGCTAGCATAGGTCCTGCATCCTGCTGGCACAGACTTGGTAGCCTCCACTCCTAACCTTTAAATTTAGCCTTCGCAGTGCAGGCCTGTGAAGCAGGCCTGCATGAGATACCATGGGCTCTAGGCCTCCAATTGAACTCGTGTGAGGCATTGTTATGGGCTCTAGGTCTTTGCGTGGACTCATGCAGGACGTTGCTGTGGGATCCAGGCCCTCATTTGGATTCTTGGGTCTTTAGTGCGTAGACAGATTTCCCTGTACTGCACTTGCTGTGTATGATCCATGGGTTGATTCGTTGTAAAATAATATTATTTTATTGCAAGGCATTGTTTGCCTTGCAAAACCCTGAGCCATGATGTGCCCCATCTGGTGTAAAAGCTAAAATGTGCATCTGACCCAAAAGTCAGCAGGAGGATAATGCACCTCGCCCCTGCTCAGCCAGCAGGACGATTCTCTTAAGCCAGTGGCAGTGAGCCCATAGCATGCATGCATATTACCATGGAAAGCCCTGAAAGGTTTGTCATCACAGACCTGGACCATGCCCCTCCACTCTTACTCTAAGTCTAGATTTTTAAAGAATATCTTAGCGCTTGCTGAGGCAAAAAGAGAAACCAAGAACATGCTGTGGCCTCTGTGTCAGCATAAATTGGGTTCTATTTGGGGGTAAGTCAATAGCTAAACAAAGAACAAGTACCCTAGAAAGATTATTATAGCACAAAGGAAATAGAAAATTGTCCTCTAAGCTCAGAGGAAAATCGTAATCCTAAGAAGTACTAAAAGTCAGAAAGTGGTTTGGAAGACATTTGCTTGCTTTCAGTAAGATGCAAAAAGTCACGTTCCCTGGACAGAGGATGCGTGAGCCTCACTAAGATGGCATGAGATAAAAAAAAAAAAAAAAAAAAAAAAAAAAAAAAGAGCCCAGGGCCTGGCTCTAGAAGCCAGGCGAGCATTAATGTCAGCCTGGGCAAGGCTCTACAGCACAGAATTTCTTCTGGAGAGAAGATCAGGGCAAAACAGAAATAAATACTTGAGTTTTTAATAAAGAAACTGTTACGTTGTAGAACAAGAGGCCAGCGTGTTGAGATTACCATGACTTGGGTGTGTTTTTGATAGCAATATTCATTCCAGGTGGTAGTTTTAAAATTTTAAGGAAAACAAAAACATTTTATAAGCATCCATGTTTAAAAAAAAAACCACAGAAAAACAAAAACAACAATAATAGATTATCTATAATGGAACAAAAATCAGATTTCTCCTTGGCAACACTGAAGAAGAAAATAATGCCAAGTCTGCATAGTTTCAAAATTAAAAAGAAATTATGAATCAAACAATGAGCAGAGAAGTGAAAAGAAAAGATATGAATTCAAGAATCTTATATTAAAATGTAGTAGAGGGGTTGGGGATATGGCTCAGTGGCATAAGCACCCGCCTGGCAAGCACAAGGTCCTGAGTTCAATCCCCAGTACTACACACACACACACACACACACACACACACACACACACATACATGTGCACGTGCGCATGCACACACACACGTAGTAGAATAGATACCACAGACAGGTAAGCATGTAAACATAAAAACAGGTTAGAAAACAAGCTAGATATTTCGAATGGGCAATTTAATACAGGGTATTTATTGCCTACAGAATGGTCTCCAGTTGTATATTCAGATCATCTGGGATTATTTTATTTTATTGTATTTTATTTTTGGTGTTGAGGACCAAGCCCAGATGCTAGGTAAACACTCTATCATCTGCTCAGGTCTTTGTTGTGGGGACTGAGATTTAGCATTTTTATAGGTGCTTGGATCAGGGCTGGTGAAATAGCCCAGCAGATGGTCTAAGTGCTTGCTTTAGAGAAGGGTAGGGACCAGGGTTCGATTCCTGACACCATGCTTCTTGTGCCAGCCCTGCCCTCCAGGTGCACTGAACTGGCCACTGCACTGAGTGTGGTGGCACATGCTTATAGCGTGGGGAAGCTGAACGCAGGAGTCCAAGTGTGTCGTGAGACCCTGTACCAAAGATGCATTGGGTCTAGTCAGTGCTGCCGACCCCTGAGCCACCTTTTTTTTTTTTTTTATGGCTAGCTCAGCCTGCCCTGGGGATGGGGCTGGTGCAGCATGTGGTGCCCTGGATGGAACCTCTTTCCTTGAGGTTGCTTAAGCTTGCCTAAGCATGTGCTTTAGACTGCTGAGACATCTTGCCGCCCCTCTGTGCCCCTCCCTGGCCCAGCCAATTTTTGAACAGTCAGCAGAGGGGACCTTGGAGTAACCAGAGATTAGCAAAAACAGAAGGCCACAGCTTTTCTTTTCTTTGTCTTTTTGAGACAGGCTCTCCCTATGCAGTTCAGGCTGGCCTTGAGCTCACTTTTGTAGCCCAGGCTGGTCTCAAACTCAAATTGATCTTCCTGCCTCAGCCTCCCAAGTGCTGGGATTATAGGTGTACACCACTACACCTGGCAAACTTTTTTTTTTTTTTTTTTTTTGCAGCACCAGGGATTGAATTCAGGACTTTGTATTTGCCAGGCAGGCAGTTACACCACTGAGCTATCTTTCTGGCCCTAAGCTATGTCCCTGGCCCTTCATTTTATTGATGAAGACCTAAAACTCAAGAGAGGAAGAGGGCTGCTCTGGAGTAAGGATGAAACCAGTGGATTTTTACCAATCAATCTCACTGACTTTTATAATTTGTAAATCATTAGTTTTAAGTTGAGTTTAGTCAGCATGAGTTTTTCCTGTTTCTAACTTAAAGGAAAAAGAAGATCCAAGCTGTGAACAGCAGAAGCCCTTCAAAGGATGTTTGTGCTGGGACAAAGTTGAGGAGAGCAGGGTCGCGGCAGACAGTGCCCTAGAAGTCGTCCTGGCAGACAGCGCATCTACCCCGTGTTGCATGAAGCCACCGGAGGTCGTGGGGGTAAGTTAAACTGCGATGGGGACCACAAGAAAGTTTGTCATGTTGCATTTGGTGCTGTATGCACTCATAAATGGGTATACAAATGGATAATGAATACCTTGAACTTACTATTTTTTAATTATTTCATCACATCTTACAATTATCTATGCTCTTGGGTTTGGAAATACAGCACAGCAGAACTCTTCTGTGTGCTTTCTCCAACTCTGTGCTCAGTGGGATGATGTGGGCAGCTTAACATGGGCTGTGGTGGGGCAGTGGAACCGTGGAAATGGGCAAGAGGTACAGAGCACGGTGCCGCAGGGAAAGCAGGGTGCAGAAGGTCGGTCAGCCGTGCCCGGCTTATCCCTGGCAAAGGAGCAAGTTTAGAGTTTTTGGCCCAAAGCCAAAGGATCACACAGATTAAAGCACCAGTGGTCCCGTGGTTGCTTCTGTCTGTCATTTGGGACATCTAGCACTCCCTAGGTTGAAGACTGGGGCTTTGATATTGTACAAATGGAAATATTTGGCATGATATCATTTGGTCAAAAAAAGTAAGCAAAATGCTGGTGAGGATGTGGCCATGAAGGGGTACTACAGTATTATAAATTCAACTGATAAAAGGTTTTAGCAAATAGAAAAAAAAAAACAAAACATTAGTATATTAAGCATTGGTGGGATGATGGTATTCTTTTGTTCTTCTAGTGCTAATTAAACTTGGAAGTGATGTATGAGCTTTGATATATGTTTATAAATCAAACACCCACTGCACCCCACTTATTTCCCACATCGCTACTTCTCTGCTATCCTTCATCTATAGCTACAGAATGCTACAAGATGTTTGTGAAAATGTTGCATTGTTTTTGGCTTTTGTGATATTTGGAAGAGGGTCTGTAATGCTGCCTGAAGAAGTTAAGTTTTGTCTTAAGAGCTAAAAAGCGACTTGAGACATAAGATGAGAGTGGAATTGTACTTAGAATTACAGTCAACGCCTGAATTTTAGTTGTGCTTATAGATTTTTATGAAGGGTTTTAACTGGCTTTTGAAATCTGACTCTTAGAAATACAGGTAATATGATAAAGAATATGAGATTTTAAGGAAATGTTTCACTTGAATTGTTTGGATAAAATTGGCTAGCTTAAGAATCTACTGTTTTTCCTGGCACATCTTTTTGGGTTGCTTAAAGTCTTACTTGCTTTAATTAATTGCAAAGTAATACATACTTATTGTAAAAATCCAAGCAGCATAACCTGTGAATATCTTATGACTCACAGCTTAAAACATTGAGGTAACACCCCATAAAACACTTTTTATATATCCTAGAATTTTGGTGCTAATTTACACTTAGCATATGTATGTATGAAAATTAAGCAAGCTAGTATTTCTCTGTATGCTACATTTTCGCTCATTTTAAATGATGTAAAGTGTGAAAATATAGAAGATTATATAGATGGAGGTGTACATGTTAATTATAATTGGACACTGATGTAATCTCTATTCTGGCTGACAGATAAAAGATTACCCACATCTTAGAAGCTGTCTGTTTCCTGGGCTGGGGAGATAGCTCAGTAGAATAAGCACTTGCCTGGCAAGCACAAGAGCATGAGTTCAATCCCTGGTTCTGGAAAAAAAAATAATTTGGGCCAGTGAGATGGCTCAGAAGTCTAAAGCACCTGCTTAGGCAAGCTCAAGCAACCTCAGGGACCAAGGTTCCCTCCCTGGCATCACATGCTGTGCCAGCCCCACCCCCAGGGGAGGCTGAGCTGGCCATAATATAAATAAATAAATGAAGTTAGAAGCTGTCTGTTTCTCTTCTAATCACAGATATTTCTCTTTCCCACATAAACCATGACCTTGATTTTCTTTTGTGTGACAATCTGACTTTGGTTTATACTGTCATCATTCATTAATCCTTAGTCTTTTTTGGGGAAACAAATCTATCTATCTATCTATCTATCTATCTATCTATATCTTTTATACATATAACTTTTTTATTTTCTTTTTTTTTCAATTTTTTTATTGTTTAAATTTAACAATGGTTATATTACATATTTTCATCAGATCAGTTTAGATTAATACATATAGGTATATCAGATTGATCAAACAGGGCCTGGCGGGATGGCTCAGTGGTCTAAAGCGCTTGCTTGGGAAAGCTTGGGTGGCTTAAGGGAC
>PVJA010021510.1:0-35487 GCA_004027025.1 Myocastor coypus | reverse complement strand
CTAAAAAAGAAATTTTAATTTACAATATATAAATTTACTAGCATTTTCATGCATTCATTTAATGACTAATCAAGCACCTACTGTGTATTAAGTACCAATATTGGTTTCATTGCTATATGTTATTTTCTTCAGGAAAATGCAAGCATGCTGGATATATCTTTGATTTTTTAGGGAAAAGAAATCACCTGATCAAGTTTTACTTAACCAACATATCTTCCTAGGCCTCTACGTCTTGAATCAGTGGAAACTTCTTATTGAATTTTGTTCATGGGAACTACTTCATGGCCAGTATACTGTTGTGAAAGATGTTGTCCTACAAACAAGGCAGTTCTTTTCTATCAACTGATGTAATCCAAAGCCTGTTGAATTTGAATGAGTACAAACATTAACCAGATGTGCTTTTGCACCATTCAAAAAACAACTAAAAAATGTTTTGTGTATGGTGATGAAGATGAAACCAACGCCTCCTCCTCTATGTAAGGCATCTGATGTATGACTCAGACAGCCACTCGTAGCCCCTGTTAACTGAGTGTTTTTTTCAGTACTAGGGATCAAACTCAGGAACTTATGCTTGCCAGTCAAGTGCTCATGCCCCTGAGCTGTCTCCCCTTGTCCCTGAATTTTTTTTTTTACTTAACTTGCTAACTTTGAATATTGTAGGGTGCTGAGCAACATAAGATAAACATTGCAGTATAGAGGTAATTTATTATTCCAAACTGTAGTTTTCACTTCCAAAAAATATTTCTTTGCAAGAACCTTCTGTTATTGATATATACTATTAAGGAAAGAAAGGAAGCAAAGAAGGGGAGGAGAGAAGAAGAGGAAGGGACAAAGAGAAGGAGAATAGAAGGGGAAAATAATCAAATATATTGGCACACAGCATAAGGGTAAAAAAAATCATCCAGGAAGCAACTCCTTAGTTAGTCACCTCAGGTTATAATTAGCCTGTACTTGTATTACTGACCTAATGCCATGATGAGACTAGGGAATAGTGCCAAACTGGGTTTTTTTTTTAATTCTTCAGAAATATACATTTAATAATAAGAAATTCTTTAGCCCAGGGACATGTGTGCCCTCTATTCCTATCATTTATGAAGATTAGCTCTGCACTCATGCCTCAGCTATAGTTAAAGCCTCTTTTTCAGACCTTTTCATTGAATTTCTCATTTAATTTAGCCTTAAGTAACAGCTTGAACTCGATAGTGTCAAATGGGTTGTAACTTTTGTTATCTTTGTAAATTGTGCTTATATTCCTTAGAAAACACTTTACTTTTTTAGACAAGAAAAATAATGTAAATCAAGGATCCTGACAGAAAAACGAATCTTGTCATCAGAGATACTTGATCATAAAGGAAAATATCAGTGCTGAAGAAAACACTGACCACTGTCCATGACAACTGGGGCATCAGAGATGCTTCTGCCCTGCTGCTGTGGTTATGTACATCAGTCAACTTTAAAAGACTTAAGCAATTCATTTGCTCTCTGAATAAGGTCCATATTCACATACATTCAATTTTTATCTCTTGCAGAGTAATCAAGAGAAATTCATAGGGAGTGTCACTAATGACTATCGTTCATTCTTCTCACCTCTCTACCTCCGAGCATGACTCATGTGAGGTGTCTTCTTTCACATGAGTCACCCATGTAGCCTCACTTCTCAAAGGTGGAAAACCTTCCAGCTTTTGCCTTTGTTAATCTACAGAGACTTTCAACGGGGGCATCCCTGTGCCCAAGAGAAAAATAGAAGAACCCATAAAAATAAGGGAACACTGGGCTTACTAATAGGTAAATATAAGCTCTGGGGCTGCATTGGCCTCCATCATGTCCAGATTGAGAGTAACTATTTAGGTAAATATATGTTTAAGCAACCTTTTAAAACTGTTAGGCCAAATATTTCTACAAGTGGCAAAGATTTTCATTGTTTTGGGTAGTCTGTACTTTGTAAGCCTGATTTTCCTGTATAATCAAATTTGTGTTTAAATTTGTGTTCATAGGGGTAAGGATATAGCCAAGTAGTACAATGCACAGGGTTCTCACTCTGTCTCCAAAACTACCTAACAATTAATGTAACTGAGAAACTATTAAAACTGTGGCATGTTCAGAAAACCCTAGTTTAAGAGAAAAAAATGGTTGGGGCCTGGCGGGATGGCTCAGTGGTCTAAAGCGCCTGCTTGGAGAAGCTTGAGCGGCTTCAGGGACCGCGGTTCGATCCCCGGCACCACATGCTGCGCCGGCCCTGCCCTCGGGGCGGGCTGAGCTGGCCGTAAAAATGAGTGAATGAACAAGCAAAGGTTCTGAAACAAGAATAAAAATAATAAATTAAAAAAAAATTAAAAAAAAAAGAGAGAAAAAAATGGTGTTTTGTCATTGTATTTGACATCACATAATTTAGGATCATTCAACATTGATAGAGCTTTCACTATATATGAGGGCCTCTTAGTATCCACGGATATAATTCCAGCTCCTTCCCTGTTGAGTCTAGAAACCAGTGAGAAAGGGAGGAAAGAAATTTGAGTAGTCTTTTTCTCCAGTGGACCAGGAAGAGTTCTCAAAGTTTCTCAAGAGGCTTCACACACTTGTGTGTGTGTGTGTGTGTGTGTGTGTGTGCCTGTATGTCTGTATCTATGTGTGTCTGCATTTGCATATGATATCAAGGTAAAAGTTTTATAACATATAACACACTATGTTAAGGTCAATACTTCAGCACATTTGATACATTCAGAGTGTTCTACAACCCCCACCTGTATGTAGTTCCAACACATTTTCATCACTCCAAAAGGAAACCTTGTGTCCACTAGTGATCTCATTCATTCCCTTCAGTGTACAGACGTTGTAGTCAACAATTTACATTTAATCTCTATGAATTTGCCAATTCTAGATGTTTCATATACACTTGTACCTTAGTTTATGAACTTAATGATTTTAGATACACTTGTGTTTTTTGGAGAAGATGACCTTGTTCATGTTTATCACCAGTATAGAATTTGTGAACAGAAGCAAAATTTTGCTGAAAGCTTTTGGTTGCAAACCACATTATTTGCAAACAGAAGTGTTCATGAATCAAGCGTAATACTATGAATGGAATCATCCACTTCATCTGGTACCTTTGAGGATTATCCAGGTGGTATTACATATCAATACTTTATTATTCATTTTATAACCAAATATTCTGTTTTATATGTAACATTAATTATCATTAGGTTTTTATCCATTTTTCCATCATTTTTATGTCATTTTGTACCATTTCTCTGTCAAACTTCTCTCACTACTGCCAGATTCAGTTTGACTCACCGGTATTTTCCATCAGTCATTGATAGTCTAATAAATCCCTATAGAATGTGATAAAATTCAATTAAATATTTTTACACAGAAATTTAGAAATCTAAACATATACAAAATTGTAGAAGGTAAATCTCATGGCATTTTTCCTTGTCTCTTATTCTCTTTATTACCTTTTCTAAAAACAACATTTACTTGAGAGCATTGCAGTAATTGATATGACATTAGACGTAGCACAAACTGAAAAGACCAGAAGGGCAGGCATTCCAAGCATGATTTTAATATTACACATTGTTATCCTCAGTATCAAAAACCTGCTAGAGATTGACTTATCCTTAATCCTGAAGACAGGTTGGCCAAAACTTTAGGCTTCCCATCCCCATCATCCTTGGTTGCAACTTTAATGTTAACATCTCCACCCACATGGCCTCATTCTTCTATTCCTTCCCAGTCATTCTAACCCAGGTATTTTCTTCTCAGCCTTGTGTGGATCTGGCATCTCCTACAGTTAGCATACCTCCTAGTAGCTTGGAAGTTGTTTCAGTTACTCTTCTGACATTCCTGTGGTAAATACCCAACACTCCAAATTAAGGAAGAAAAGGTTTATTTAGCTCATAGTTACTGTAGGTTTCAATCCATACTCAGCTGGCTCCCAGGCAGAATGGCACATGGCACAGTGCAACCTTTCATGGTAAGAAAAGAGAGTCAGGCGTGGTGGTGCATGCCTATAATCCCAGCACTTGGGAGGCTGAGGCAGGAGGATCAGTGCGCGTTCAAGACCAGCCTGAGCCACAAAAGTGAACTCAAGGCCAGCCTGAACTGCACAGTGAGACTGTCTCAAAAAGACAAAAAAAAAAAAAAAAAAACCAAGACAGAAAAAAAAAGGGAAGGGAGTAAGTAAATGGAAGGAATAGTGGAGCCATGGCTCAGAGCCAAGTCTGTCTCCCTTAAGTTGTATTGAGGCTATGTACCCCAGGTTGGGTGTAGTATTCATCCTGATAATCCCAGAAGGAATTGCACCCATAATCCTAATGCATTATGAGTTAATCACAAACTCTAGAAGCCTACCCCAATGACTGCATGAGGCTTTGGGGGGACAACTAGACACACACCATAGCAGAGGAGCACCAACCATATGCAGACAACCACTTGTACTTCACTTTTTGGCATGAGGCCTTAGATCCCCTTGTGATCCTGCCATAGCTGCTGATGCTGATGGTAAATTATGTTTCTGGACTGAATGGCCTATGTTACGATTTGTATCTAGTTGTCCCACCAAAGCCTCATTCAGTCATTGGGGCAGGCTTCTAGAGTTTGTGGTTAATTCATGATCCAGTGTTAGGATTATGGGTGTCAGAGCTACACTCAGCTGGGAGTGGATAGATTGAATCTAATATAAAGAATAGTAAGAGACTTGCTAGCTGCTGCAACTGCTGCTCCTCTTTTTGCTCTTTGCTGTTTCCTACTACTGCAATGAACAGCTTCGCTCTGTCATGTGCTACTGTTCCTTGGAACCAGCCAAGTATGGACTGAAACCTCCACTAACTGTAAGTTAAGTAAACCTATACTTCCTTAATTTTGGGTGTTGGATATTTTGTCCCAGCAGCAAGAGAAAGTAACCCAGACAGCCTGGCTCCAGATGTCAGATCTAGGACATTTCCCTTTTCTTCTGGCTAAGAGCTCTACTGAATACTTCTGTCTGTTATGAATCCATATTCATCCTTTGTTTTCTCCTGATGACTTTGGGACACTCATATTGCACACTAGGCAGTACAGAGTACTTCGTAAGGCTTGCAAGAAGCTCATTTTGTGAAGATGCTTCTTCTCCATCACAGTCTTACCTTTTAGACTTGAGAAATTCTATATATAGTCTTTATTTCCATGGACCAGCTAAGTTTCTGAATGTTTATAATGCCTCTCCAATTATTTTTCTACATAATTGGAAAGGTAGATATGAGCATATGTAAAGAAAATATTTTAGTTCTCAAAAGATCATGTTCTTGTCTCAGAATCTTGTAGATAGTTTAGAAACATGAAATAAGTAGGCTACATTTTTATGGCAGGCTGGAGAGATATACTGTGATATATCAGCAATAACTGAACAAGGAAATCTTTAACACCTGCTTCTAAATGTGTATGAAAATGGGATCAATGAGATAGCTTTTTCCTCCCCTATGATCTAGGGAAAACAATAGATTATACTTGATTCTATTTTTATGATGCAGTTATTTTAGGGATACTATGTTCTGAGGAATTTGGGAAGGGAGCAGATTTCTAGCACTAGCAAGTGTTTCACTAGTTTACATGAAAGAGGAAAAGACCTCTGAGTCTATCAGCTGGTAAGGAAATTAAAGAGCGACATGCCAGAGTGTATACATACATACAAATAAAGTCTCATGAGAAGAGGCCAATGGTATGTAGCAGTTGCTATATATAGCGCCCATGCTGTACTGCTAATTTAGGCTGTTAGGGATCGTTTTTAGATTTGTAGTGTGGCTTTTTTCCAGAGGGCTCAAGGTGGAGTACATGAAACTTTAAATAATGGGATAGCCAATGAAAGCAGTAACTAGGGCCAACTATTGTATAGTTCTGTGGCACAATATGTGCCTAGAAAATGGGAGGCTTTGGGTTCACCCCCCAGAACTTCAGCACAAAAGAGCAGCCATGGAAAAGCAAATCTGTAACATAAAATGCATAAGGAGCAGGAAGCTATGGGAAAATAAGTGATGCATAACTATTACTCAGTGTTGCTGAGTCCCTTCATTGCAACATCTGAGTCAGAGGTTACTTAGTCACGACTCAGATCAAAATCATGCTGACATTGAGGCTCAGTAGACCTTCTCAGGAGCCGCTATTGTGACAGTTTGATAGTTTAAAAAGAAAGTTCAGTGTTCATCCTCCTTGTTATCTTCTCATGGCTAGTTCATCCTCAGCCCCCATGCTACAAGAAATTCTACTTAGAAAATTTTGTGGAGGGGGGGCAGATAAAGCTTCAGTGTTTATTTTTTTTATCACTATTTATGCACATGATTCTTGCCCCTTTTCCCAGATGCAGAAAATACGACACTGAATTCTTTGTACTTTGAGAGCTACCATGTTAGTACTAGTGTATTCCCTAAAATAAAAGTGTTGTGATATCAGTCTCCTTGCTAGTATGGCAGTTTACATATTCTCCCTTACCTCAGATAAGTCATAAAAGGCTTTGATGGAAAAATGGCTTTTGTAGAAAATAACTTAATTTGGTATGGCATGAAGTACTGATAGCAGCTAACAATTCTAAAATATCCTGGCGAGGCATTGGGGAATACCCTCAAGTATTAATCTGCCTAAGAGTTCATATTGCTATATTTTCCTCATAGATTTATCTTAAAAGCAGTCCTTAGCGACAGCTATTTATCACGACCTACTCTGTGGCAATACAGTGACATTTATCCCTTTAGATTATAGTGTCACATACAGTAGCTTTACCTTCAATATCGAGTGAAAATAAACACAGATTATCATGCTCAATGATGACTAAATAGCATGTGCCACATTCAGGATGAGCTGTACGTGGCTGACTGTCATGGCCTAAGTAGCAGGAGAAGATATCCTCATAGCTCAGCACTGACAAGTCTGTAGGCCACCTGTTGAAGGCTGGATAGCTTAGTACTTTAAGCAAAGTGAATCCTATTATTACACAATATAAGTCCTTCCTGGGCTCAGTTGCAGAGCATTTGCCGGCCCCCAGAATAAGTCCTAGTACATATGGATCCTTAACCAATAAACATGGCTTCCTAATATTGTAATTTGAAGATGGTTCTGTTTATTGAAAAAACTGTCTTCTCTTACCTTCACTGCTCCATGCACCAGATTTCTTCTGTTTTGACCTGGAAAACATAAATGGTGGTGCCATGAAGAAAATACCTGCTTTTAAGAAAGTATTAAATTAATACATTTGAGGTTCTGTCCCTCCTAACTATTATTACTTTCCTCAAAGCACTCAAGGTGCTTTTCTAGGTCACTAATTGACTTTATTGCTGCTACCAGTTCTTCAAACACTATTTCTGAAACTTGTTGTGGAAAAGTCTGCACACAATTGCTTCTCAGTCAGGTGATTGTCAGTGGTTCAGATTCAAAATCATTGTGACAAGATCCAGAGAGAGAGAGAGAGAGAGAGAGAGAGAGAGAGAGAGAGAGAGAGAGAGAGAGAAAGAAACATGAGACAGGTGAATGGTGCACACTGGCTAGAGTGCAGTCCTTAGAAATCTCTCAGATGGAGATTTTAATCTTACTTCAACTACTAATTGTGTGCTTTGGGTATGTTATTTAGCATCAAGTTCTGCAAGAAAGGGTCATGATGCCTGCTGTTATCATGATCCATCCTGGCACAGAGGCGATGAATAAATGACAGCTGTTGTTAATGGTATCATCATTATTATAGCATGGTTGAGCAAGCAAGGCAAATGTCCAGAGCAAGAATGAACAGGTATAAGCAATTCTTCTCGGAAATGCAAACTAGATTTTTAAAAAATATCTTAAAGTCTTTCTGAACCAAATTATTGAATAGGATGACTGCCCAAGCAGACTATTGCATTTGGGGACCACTTAGAGTAAGAGGGTGAAATAATGAAGCTGTTCACTTTTTGGGACACTGGAAGGGTTCCCAAAGAGAAGCTTCCAGAATGTTTGGGGTGAGATCTTCATCACTGATGGGTACACCATAAGCCCATTGTGTTGGGCAGTACACATTCTGGTAGATAGACACAAAATCTGTCTTCTTATTTAGCATAGCATTTAGGTGGGTGGAAACTGATAGAAACAATGCCATTGTGTGTTGTGAGTCACTTGGCCTTTTACTAATGTGGCAGATGGTAGCCTTCCTTTAGTGATGTCAGTGCCACTTTGTCACAATGTGACTGACTGCCACAACCAGTAATATGCCCTGACACATTTTTCAAATTACTCTGATTCATGAGGGTTGTCACTCCATAAGCATGACAGAAAATGGATGCTTGCAACTTGGACAGTGGAGGGACAAGCAGAGCTATTTCAGGAAAGCCTTTCTCTTAGGCGCTTCTTAACCAGTGGCACTGCTCTCAGACCTCACCTGGCTATTGTGCTTGTAGGGGTTGTGGTTGTGGGATCATGGTGGTAATTTTTCTCCTCTGTGGGAACTGGCTGGCAAGGGCCACTTCTTTACAGCTGCTGGGCCCGGTTCTTTCACTACAGTTTTGGTGATTTCTTTGCAACAAATTATTCTCTTCTAGTTTTTGCCTTGTCCTCTTATATCTAAGCAAATGCAAAATAATCTTTGGGTTTCTCTGATGATTGTTATTGATAAAAAGATAGGCAAGGAGTTGACGGTTCATAAAAAACACAGACAAGTTTCAAAGTTATGTGATAAACCTAAGACAGTTCAGTGTTTGTTCAAGTCTCAAAATTTGGGTTGGAATCCCTGCTCCAGTGAGTTTTATTCTTTTGTGTAAGTGTAGCTTTGATCCTTGGCTTTTTTCTTTCCTAATGTAGTTTCATTTCCATGTAAAGGAAATTGCACTAATTTGTAGCTCAAATGTCCCAAGAGCTTCCTACCTTCTGCTCCATTATGTCTTAATGTTACATGTTATCAGGTGGATTTGGGAAGCCACCAAAATGACGTCGTCCTTGTTTTGAGCCCCTCATCTGCCCATTTCATCACCTTTCTTCTTGCAGGTTAGACTGGACAACCATATAGGAGATGGTGCTCTGCAAGAACACCTGCTGGGAAGCTAATTTAAACTATTATCAGGAAAGACTAAGATGAGAAGCTTCCTGAAAGGGTCCAAAGACAGAAAAGCTATTGGGCTGATGTGCCCTTGCTGATCTTTAACATCATCCTGCATCCTCCTGTGTTATGCCCTAGTCTCCTAGCACCTAGGCTTCTCCCTAGGGTGCCTCCAGGTACTCTTTATAGAAATATTTTGCATGCCTGTCTGTAGTTTTCTGCCAACTTCTTGAAGATAAGTAGTATATTTTGTGCCTATAAAGCTCATTATTTAGTCAGAAAGTATATTCTTCATGGCTGTTTTCTGAACTTGGTGGGTAAACCAGCACACAGATTTGTGGGTACTTGATCTGAATACTAGACATACCCTCCCTATGGTAACATGGTATGTCTTGGAAAGAATACTCAGGCCCTCAGCGTGTTCTTTTCTCCTTTGGAAAAATGATGCAAGTAATATTTTTTCTGCCCACCTTAAAATGTGTTCATAAGTGTTCAGTAACAAAATGCATGCAACATGAGTGTAGCAATACAACCTGTAATCCCATTATTTTGGGGAAGCTGAGGCAAGTGGATTGCACATTTGAGTACTCCCTGAGCAGCTCATCAAAACCCTATCTCAAAATTTAAAGTGGGGGGAGGAAATGAGGATAAAGCTGAGTCTTAGCAGTTTATCTGCAGAAAGTGGAAACTCCCAGGCAAACTGAAACAGATACATCACTTTGGAGGCCAGACAGTGTTTGCTGGGAAAATTTCTGGTCTCAATAAATGCAACTACCCACTGGATAACGAACAGAGAATTACAGAATTCTTTTCACCAACACACTCTCCAGCAGCATCCTGAGCAGCTTTCTCTCTGGTGTTGTATAAACTAATTGATTCTGGATAAGGAATTACTTTGAGAGACTGGTAACATCACTTTGAAGTAATAAGAAGTCTGAGTGACAGACCATTTTAAAATAAATGCACTTTTATTAGTTTCAAACCCATGTAAGAAGAGTGCTGGGAATTGAACTTCAGAAAAGCCAGCACGCATAAGGGAATCAAAGCAAACAAATTAGAATCATTGCTAATGAGGCTATTGCTGTGCGACTGTCCTGCTTGAACACTACCATCCTCAGCTTGGCTAACACTCCCATGGTAAAGCCTATTTATTTAACTAACTTTTATTTTTTATTTCATAGACATGAGGGAAGTCCCATTAAAAATCCCTCTGCATGGCTTATCAATAACCCAGCATTTTCCAAACCCCACTGGCTAGCAACAGTGTTCTGCACTCTTTTAATGAATAATAATCTCAAACAGCAAACACCCTTTGGCCTCCAAAGTGAAATATCTGTTCCAGTTTGCCTGGCAGTTTCCAGTTTCTGCAGATAAAGTGCCAAAACTCAGGACACTTTTCTATCCTCCAGCAAACTAGGAACCATTGGTCACCTTTTGCAGCCTATGATTCCAGCAGCTCCTTAGTATGGAGGGAAAGATGTAGAGATTTTACCTTGGTGTGATGGAGAAGAGCTGGGGAACCCACAGAGCACGCATTCTGTTGATGCATCTGCCTTCATTGTGTAATCATGCTTATCTTTTCTTCCCTGAGACATTGTGAGTACTGTTTTCTTCCCTTTGTGCCCCCAGCCTTAGGGTGCAGAAATACTACAGGAAGCAGGATTCAAGTAGTAGAAGTGGTTGATGGTAATAATGGCTAGAATCTTTGTGCACTTCAGGTGCTGTGCTAGGCACTTTGCAGGTATTAACTGAGTTAATTATCACAATAGTCTTTGAGGTGAGCATTGTTAGTATCACCATTTTTCAGATTTTATTGAGGGGATTCACCAAAGTAGCAAAAGGTGCACACTTATAACTAAGGCAAGAGGGATTTAAAGGCAGCCAGTCTGAGCCCTACCCTAGCACACTACCCTGACTGCTAGATGTCTGGCCTCTCTTCCACTTCAGAATCCTCCACCTCCTTCCTATTATGGATGAAAATATGACATAAGCTTGTCTTTTTTTCTACTCCAGCAGACCCCCAAATGGGGTTTTTGGCCTGTTTTTCTCAGATCTGTGTTTCTAAACCCTGGTCTTGATTCCTCCTAGTTCTAGATCTATAAGAGAACCAGTTCCTTGCCCTCATCTGCCACTATACTTCTCTGCTCTGGCATCCTCCTAGGAGTGTCAGCTGGCACCCTCTGGAAGAAGTAGCTCTTAGACCGTTGCATCAAGATACGCTTCACTTGCCTCTGAGGCTAGCCTTCCATCCAGCGTCCTCTGCATTTCAGCCTATATTGAACCCATGCATAGGAAACTTTGGATCATATGCAAAAGAGACCCCTTAAGCCCTAGGTTAAGAGTAAAATCTGAACCCTAGTACTACCATGAGCTTAGTTTGTGATCTTGTTCAAGCCACTGTCATTCAGCTTTTTCTGTGATTTATAAAATGAAGGGATTCAGCAAAATGTCCTCTAAATCTCTTTTTATCTTTGGTAGCATGACATTCTATGTTGAGATTTTGGGGGCATGGGGGAGTTTAAAGGGAGAGGAATGCCATAAAGGTACCTTAATGACTGAATTTCCAGTTCTGTCCCCAATGGCTTTCCAAATAAACCAAAGTGAAAGTGATTCAAAAGCAGCCACAAGGTATAATCACTCTCATTATGATAGCAAGGAGCTCTTCATTTTGCTCTTCCAGGTACTGGGGCCACAGGGAGGAAGATAGGTTGGCTGTTTGAGATAGTGGCAGCCATTCTTGGTTTCTGATATTAGAGACTAGAGGGGTGAGATTCACATAATTAAATCTTAAAGAAAATGTCTCCCCTATAGCATCACATAGCTCCAGTAGGGCTTCTGAGAAAAAAAAAAAAAAAAAAAGGAAATCAGTGGCTGTTGCATCAAATGATATTTAACATATCTACCCAGAATGAAAATTTTAGAAGCCCTCTAACCACAGAGATACATCAGTGCTGGGAGAGATACATCTAAAGAAGCACCAAGAGCTACAGGGCAGGTAAGAACCAAGGAATACAAAGTGGCTAAGAAAGCCAAAGCGATGAAAACAGATTTTGCTCTATCCAAGACCCTCCAGACTGGGGAGCATGGGTAATTTTGATCTAGTTGTCCTTGTGTGCATTGCTGTGACCTTTTATTAAGTATTTATGTAGCTGTTTATATTTTACCAAGTGCTTTACAGTCACTTTTATTTGGCTAAGTAAAGTTTTCCTGGAATCCCATCTACTTTATGATGACGAAAGTCAGCGCTTGCTTGCTTAGCACCTCCATGTGAGAAGCCTCACACAAGAGGCCCCCTTTCTCCTGCAGCAACGCAGGGGCAAGGAGTGCAGAAGAGGAGGGCACCTGCAGTCACCGAAGCTGTTGGGGTGGGGGTAATCAATGCTTCGAGTCTCCCCTTCCTTGCTTTATTGTTCTTCAGCTTTATTTTACTGAGGTCAAATAGCATGTGATGATCCCAGATTTGGGCCTATAGAAGGTACAGTTCTTTTGAGGTTGGCATACTAGCTCTTCCCCTCTGTGCATGCCCACTGCTGCATCAAGCAAGGACTTGCTGACTGTGTTTCTTTCTGCTGCTTCATGGCTCGGACTGTAGACTTAGTTCTGGGAATCTGGAACTTGCTTTAAGAGAGAACAACAAAAGTAGCACTTTGGCAAAGTAGACAAGACCAATTAGGGTTCCTGGGAAGAGCTAACTCTGTCAGTGCCTTACCCCCCATCAGCCATGACAAACAACTCCCTATGACAGCTTTCTGGCTGCTGTGATGTAGAAAGATGTGTTTGTCCAAAAGATCATGATTACAAGTTGAACATCCTTCATCTGAAAGTCTCAAATTCATAGATAGATAGATAGTATTTGACTAATAGAGGGTCTCAATATGCAGCTTGGATTCATAGTGATCCTCCTGCTTTTAGTCTCCCCAGTGCTGGGATTACAGGCATGTGCCGCTATTCCTGGGAAGGGTTAGCCTCTCCTGGGCATGGATCTGATATGGCATGTGGTTTCAGGGATGGAACTGCAGTCCCTGCACTTGCCTAAGCTTGCCTAAGCAGGTGCTTTAGTTCATTGAGCCCTCTCACCGGCCCCCTTTCAAAAATATTTTGACATAGCAACAAAAGTGGAAAATTTCCTATCAGCCATATATGATGGGTCACACTCAAAATGCAGGTGCACTAAAAATGAAATTATCTTTACCACACTTTTAGGCTTTGTGAATAAGTCTAGGAGACATAAATGAATTGCATATTTAGACAAGTGTTCCACAGCCAGAACATCTCATTATGTACATGCAAATATTCCAAAATTAAGGGAGAAAAACCTGAAATCCCAATCACATCTGGTTTCAGGTATTTTGGATAAGAGATATTCTGCCTGTAACAGCACTGCACAACCTGAATCAAAGGTTTGCAGTACAACTTCCCGTAGATATTGGTTAAGTGTTTCATTTTTTGATTATCACATTTGCCAATGTCAAAATTTCATGTGGCCCATAGGCCAGAACACTGGAAAATTTAGATTCTCCAGCAACCGGGGTTCCATGGCTGAGCATAGGCCTGTGTAGACACTCACGAGCTAAGTGATGAATAAACAGCACCCGCTCTTTGCTGCCTCTGTAGCTGACAGAAGGCAGAAGATACTTTCTCAAACCTAGCATCAAGTTGCTACCTATGAGCTATAACAAGTATGTCAGAAAATGTGTTTTCATAAATGTGAATCTCATTAATTCAGACACTGAGGTGAACAAAGCTTAGAGTATTAGAAACAGGTTTATAACTGAAATCGATGTTGCTAACAGCTGTCCAGCTTTCGTAGGCTCCATGTGGAAACCACATGATTGGTCTAAGAGAAAGGGACAAAGGAGATAGGTATGGGACTTGAGCTGTAGGAACTCACTTGACTGGCTAGCTGCCAAAGTAGGACAGTTCCCCCCACTTGAACGATGATATTCGGTGAGGCATACGGAACAAATACTGATGTTCTCTGGGTCGCCATTGGCTTGTACCATGGGGTGACCTGGTGAGTGGGATACACTGGCAGGCTTCCCTGGCAGGGTGCCAGCTGCAGGATGCAAGCTAGTATAAGTTAAGGTCTCAGTCCATGGTTGTAGACTTGAGGAAAACTGACAAGTGGTAGGCAAGAGTAGGTTAGATACTGCTTTACTTCAGCTGATCTTTGGGAAAAGACTTCCATTTCAGGTGAGTTTAGTGGATGTTTATTTGAATGACGACTGTGTGCCAGACAGTGGGAACAGCAGTAGATCAAAGATGAGCCCAAGTTCAGAAAACAGGACAGAGTTGAGGTCATACAGCCAAGGGAAACATGAAACATCTTGAGGCAAGTGGAAATCATGCGTGAACACGTGAGCCCCGCTCCAAACATGAAATAATGGTTTGAGAGAACAATACTAATACCAGAGCCTGGGGCTTGACAGTCAGCTAATCCAGCACCTTCCTGCCTTTGTCACCATTGGCTTGGGACCTGTGTGGGCTTAAATATCCAGGTGGAATTTTTTGAGGCCTCTGAGCAACTGTGGTTAAGACAAGATGAACTTAAAGTCGTTTGGCCGTACCCTTTGCTGAGGACCTTGAGCAGCAGTCAGAGCAACAATGAGCAGCTTCTACTTTGTGCCACTGCACACAGTGTAAATGTAACACAAGAGAAGGATCTCCAAGTCATACTTTTCCCTAGCTCAGTTTTGCCTCTCTCTCAAACTGGTCTTGAATCAGGAAAGTGTGACTTTAACAGTGCTATTCTTCACGTTGAAGATTATCATATTCATGAATAGATGATTGTTGTAAACCATGCAGCCAGCAAAGCATCATTCTGAAGGAACATGTGGGTGCTTTCAATCGAGTTCGTTACTTGTGACAGTTATGCATAGTGGAAGGAGAATAATTGCTAACATTATGAAGAGGAATGTATACTGGGGCAAGGGGAGGGAGTACAGTGTGCCTCCTGACACACAAAGTTGATCGCTTGGGAAAGTTGCGGGGACTGCCTTAGGCCAGTCGTCTGGGGGCTATAATTACTTTGGAACCACTTGAAGTCATCTGTGCCACGCTCCTCCTCAAATGCCTGTTGCCTAGAAGGTTTGGGAGGACACCTGTGAGATTCCTCTTCAGGTAGACCTCAGTGCCTAGCGCCAGCTACTCACACATCAGCATGGAAATGCAATGCCAGTGCAATGGCAGGGCACCTGCTCTTGCCCCCTTTCCCTGGTACCAACAATCATCACCATCCATTCACAATCATCACATCCATTCTTTCCGTGTAGGTTACAAGAGAGAATTTACAGCTTCTAACTATTGATGAAGAGATTCATTTATGCTCAAGAGGAGAGAGCATTATTTTTCTTAGTTCATGTTTGTCATAAATGATTACATTCACTGTGGGGAGTTGGTACATGGGCATAACACATCTTAATCCTTTATCCCCTTCCTTGTCCCTCTACACTCTCCCCATTCCTTCTATCTCTTGTCCCCGTCTCTTTTACAAATGATCGACCTACCTATTTCCTACTACCTATATTTTATGTTTCTCTTTACTTTATTTCTATTTTAGGTTTCTCTTATAAGAGAAACCATGCAATATTTAGGCTTGAGTATCTGATTTATTTTACTTCATCTTCTGGTATCTTGTTGCATCCATTTCCCTATAAATGAACTAAATTTAACATCTTTATGGCAGAGTAGTACTCACACATACACGCATGCACACACACACACATGCACACACATACACACTTTCCAACTTTCCTTTATTTTGGTCTTTATATGTGGTTTTCTCCTATGAAAGAAACCATACAATATTCATGTCCGACATTATGTGTCTGATTTTTATCACTTAACTTTATGGTATTAAGGTGCATCCATTTTCCTGTAAATGACTCGAGTTTATCCTTCTTTATGGCAGAGCAGTACCCTATTGTGTATAAATACCATTTTTTTATCGATTCACCTGGTTATGGACAGATAGACTGCTTCCAAGATGCAGCTATTATGACTTGAGCCGCTATAGAAATGACTATGCATGAGTCATTGTAATATGATATTTTAAACTCTTTAGGAAGAGTCAAAGGAAATTTCTATATTTAGTTTTTTGAGGAATTGCTATACTAATTTCCATAATGGTTGTACTACTTTGTGCTCCCACCAGCAACATAGAAAGGTTTCTTTCCCCAATGCCACCACAGCAGCATTTGTTACTACTGGATTTGTTGGTGATCATTCTTGCTGGGGTAAGGTGAAATCGCAGTGTTTAATTTTCATTTCTCTAATGGCCAGTGACAATGAATTTTTTTTTCATATACTTATAGGACATTTGTATTTGTTTACCAAAGGGTTTATTCACTTAGCTTGCCTATTTTTACTGGATTTTCTAAGGTCTTTTCAATATGTTCATTGAATACTGCATGTTACGCACTGTGTGTGAAGATTCTGCCTCTTCGTCATAGTTTCATACAGAAAACTTTCTATGTGCTGGCACTACAATGTTCAAGGGATGATTAGAGCTCTGACCTCGTGAATGGATGAAAGGGTTGCTTGGAGACTAATTCTGTTCTAGAAGGCAGTGTAGCTGGGTCTCTCCTCAGGTTATGCCATGCTCTAGACTGCCTCAGGGCTCTGCCAACAAGAAGGGCACAGTCATATATGGCCCCTGTGCCTCACACCAGAACCAGCAGCCAAATTAAACCTCTTTTCTTTGAACTTGCTCACTTAGTGTTGCTTGTGTTAGCTCAACTTTCTGGCATTTGTTATACCACGTGACCTCCACCAGATGCAAGCGGCACCACTCTCATTGAACAGATGAGGAAATACAGCACAGGAAGGCTGAATTAGTTCTTAGAAGTCACACAACAAGTGTTGGACCAGCTTTCAAATATGTATCTCTGACTCCAAGCCCTGTACCTTTTCAACTGCATGACTTAGTCTTTTGAAAATATATTATGCACTTGTGACATCAGTAAGCCATGTATAGAGAACTGAATTTAACTTCTTAAAATATCATAGTTAATTTTTATTTTGCATATAAGTTATTTTCGTACAATGCCCTCACATATTGTTAAGGTATATAAGCAATTCCCTGTCCCCTGTTCTTGACTATCTTGTAGAGAGTGAGGACATTAACTGCCTCATTCATGTCACACTTGTATTGATGACAATAATAGCTTGAATGGCTATTGCTTTATTGGCCTCTCTTGTACCCAGTTTTCTCATCCATAAGAGGAGGATATTACACTAAATTACTTTAAAAGTCTATTCTAACTCTGTTGGAGAACGGCAGCACTGGGACTTGAACATAGGGTCTTATTACTAAACTCTACCTCTAGTCCTTGTGAAATTTTATTTTTGCAACTAAATCTATGTTGCCTAGGCAGGGCTTAAATGTGTGATATTCCTACCTCAGCCTCCCTGAGTACTGGGATTATAGGCATCCGCCATCATGCTCCAGCATAACTCTGATTTTTTTTTTTTTAGCTAAAAATCTGATTTTTAAAAAAGTGAGTTAAAAACAGGTATGGATTATTTCCCTTGGGTTTAATTTTAATGGGACAGGGAAATGTCCGGTCATAGTTTTCAGGGCTAACAGCACTTGGTGAATGACTTTGAAACAATTGATAAGTCCTATCAAGTTCCTTATTTCAACCTTCCCCCTCCCATTATTGAGCTGTGAGTTGTGCTTTTTTATTTCTCATTTTTAAAAGAGTTTAGCACAGAGACTAACCAACTGCCAACGCATTTGCCTATCTTGCAGTTCTCTAAAAATCCAGGTGTTATGCTTGCCTCGCTTTCCCTCCTTCCATCCAAGCTCTTCTGTAGAATTTGTTTCTTCAGCCTAACATACAGGTGATGCTGTCTCGTGCATTTTTTGCCGCTGCTGTCCCCTCTCTCTGCTGGAGACTGCTCCTCACAGCCAGAGACTTTGCTGCCTATAGCGGGTGATATTAACTTCTTGCTCTTTCCTGATCAACTGGAAAGTATTATTTGCTGCTCTAGCGTTAAGTGACTTCTTGATTATATTCCAAGACAAATCTTTTAGTTCTTCCTCTCAGTGTGGTTTAAAACTAAGCTAAAAATGGATTCCAGTTCAGTTCTGGCCTTTATAGCTAATGTCCACTAAATGAGATGGGAATGGCACTGCATCCCCTGGTTTCTTTCCCAGTTTCTGCTTTTGGTATACAAAAAATATCTATTTGTGATTTCTGAAAGCCCCACTGACAATTATGAAAAACATGTTTTATTGACTGTGGGCAAAAATAAATTAACAAACTATTGCTGTTCTTATTAAGCATGTATTTTCTTAAAACAGCCATTTTCATCTTTGCTTTATTTTTCTATGAATTTATATAAATTAAAACTCCCACTCTGATAGAAAAAAGTAAAATTTTCTTAGAGCCTCTTAATGAGATGGTTTTTGCAACGCATGTGCTAGTTTGTTTTTAAAGCTATTTATGCTCTTTAAAGATCCCATGTTCACTATGGTTATGGTGGTGGGATTATTAATCACGGTTGGGGTAAAGTATTTGCAATTCTGCAGTCTTGCCAGAAGATGGCACTCTGAGAATGTGAGATCTCCAACTGCTTTTTGCGCAGACATCAGTAACTAGACAACACTTTCAACTTTTGTGAAATCAAATACTTTTGACCAGGGAGCTAATCCTTCTGAAACTCACTGTCCAACCTCTCCCACCAATCTAATGCCTAGGGGCAGAAGGAAAGGGAATTTTCTAGTAGTTACCATGTCCTAATCAATATCAGCAATGTTAAAAACCAGCAACGTACATTCGAAGAACTTTTAAAGAAAAGAGTTTTAATTTTTATTTTTAGAATGTTAACAGACAACAGCTATATAATTTCACACAAACAAAATGAAAGCCACACATAATATTGTAACATGGCAATTATGATGGCATTTTAGCAACATACTTACATTTCCATTTTGACATAGTATAGCTCTTTAATCAACCATCTCTAATACATAAGAAGCTTTTACCTAACTCACTGAATGATAATGGAATGTCTCTGAAGAAATTTGTGACACTGTCTGGGTGCCTTACCATCCGGGCGTCTCTGAGTGTAGTGGCATATGTATCAACCCTCCTGTCACAATTCATCTGAAGAAAGGCAAATGTCCAAATCTGAAAGGAAAGATCTATCACCATAAACAATCCCAGTTTCACGTCAGAGAGGATGGCATACCTGAAAGGCCTGAGTACATTTAGTGTAGCGTGAGATTAATAATGAATTGTCACACCCATGTGAAAACCTTTTGTTTGTCAAGTGCATCTTTTGTGAGAAAACCTTATTATATTATTTCAAGAAAACTTAACCTTTTGCTGATAACCCGTTTACTAGAAGCATCTCTCATAAGGCTATGTACATTATTGGCATTTCCCATTAATGAACAAAGACTGGATAATTGTCCAGGCAGCTGCTTCCTTATTTCATCAATTGGAGTCCTGTCCAATAGTCTCCCCATACTGCAAGGGATTTTTATTTAATTATCGTAATAATTTTAAGACTTATGGAAACCTAATCACAACATGTAACCCATTATTTTTGAACAATGGGAGACCTAAATCATAATACATAAATAACAATACATATTATTTATACCACCAATCTCAGCTGGCAACCTGGGTGGAAGCATCTCAGACAAATGCTTCCAAAATCCAAAATGCAAAAAGAGAGGAAAGAAGAAAAGAGTAAAACAACAACAAAAAAAGCAGACATAAAATGGATAGAAAGACAAACAAGCAAATAGGGATTTCTTCAAAATGTGGAGCTTGTGACGCTAGCAGTTTCTCCATCTATGCAGCGTGCGTTGACCAGCTGATCCCTGGAGGCACTCTCACTCATCTCAAATGGTCTACATTTGAATTTGTTGATTTTCTTCTCCTCCACCCTTGCTGCGTTAGCCAGCAAAGCAACAGGAAGAAAAGATTGCCCATTTTACGCTTGTTTGACTCTATTCCTCTTCTACAAGTGCTCTCTTTGCTTCAACTGTCCCAAAACAAGCATGCCCAGATGTCCTGTTTTAATTAGGTTTCTTTTTTTTCTGTATGGCTTTTGCATGGGTCCCCCTCCCTTGCACCTCCCCAATCCCTAAGCAATCTGCCTGAAAGGAAAAGCATGTCTCTTTTCACTGCACAAATAGGGTTTTCTTAGTACTATAGCACTCATTTGGTGTTAAGTAGATCCTAATGAGGTGCGGGAAGAAGACACCATACCTAATGCTTCGACCTGACACTTCTAGCGTCACACGTAGCATGGCTAGTTATGAGAACAGATTCCGGAAGCAGGCACATCCGTCACTCTTGTTTTTCCTCCTCCACTGTCCAGTGTTCATTGTCAGAGGTATGTCAGTGCTTTAGGAAAGAGGCAGTGTACAGAGCAGAGGACAATTAATTAAATTACGGATGAGTATTACTAAGGAGATAACCCTTCATTTAAATCCCTCATGGTTAATAAGTATCTCCTTCCTGACACCCTCTGGGCAGACCACGAAAGAGAAGAATCCTGGCCATGATGGCTTCTGCTCATTCAAGGGCCTGTCAAGATCTGTGCGCATGACTTGCACAGAGGGAGCCCATGGAAATAAAATGTTGAATGAATTAATTCAAAACTACAGAGGCACCCCTAACCAATTTCCCGTGGGCTTGAAGCACAGAGCATTCCTGCAACACAAAATCCCCTGGAGTCATATCACATATGTCACTTTGCTGTAGCCCAGGTGACAAAGGTAGGGCAACATTATGCACAATATTTTCTGGCATTTGTTTTCTTATGATCCTTAGGGAGTTGAAATCTTCAGATCGCCCTTGGTGTTCATCTGCTGCCATGGTAGTAGGCGCGGTGGAGATGAAAGATTTACTTCTCTAACTTCAGCACCTTATCTCCGAAGAACACAAATATTTCACTGAATAATGATCCTGCTAGATCTCAGTTTGACAGAAGGCGCTTCATGCATGAGGCCCTTGTCAAGAGCTTTTATAGAGCAAAACCAGGTGTCTGCTGAATAGGTCCAAAGAGCTCCTGCTGCAGGCAGTCTTGGGAACCTTGCTGGCAGTCACAGATTACTCCTATGTTGGATCCTACAGTGGAGCAATGGACCAAGATGTGTCAAATATTTAATCAGCACCTATTATCTCTAAGGGAGCAATATCAGCATAGTGGTTAAGAATAAAAGCAAAAGATTCAAATTCCAGATCTGCTACTGATTAGCTGTGTGACCTTTGGTAAGTGACTTAATTGGTTAGTGCCTTAGTTTCCTCACGTGCAAAAAAGAGTTTATGGATGTTGCATTGTCTCACTAACTTACTCAGTCTGGATTTGAACTTGTGATCCTCCTGCCTCAGCCTTCTGAGTAGGTGGGATTGCAAGTGTGTGCCACAGTGCCCTGATCTATACTGTATATTTTCACTAACAAGATTTACCTCTTTTAAGAAGAGAAATCATAGGGCCAGGCCAATAGCTCAGTGGACTAAAGAGCCTCCCCTAGGCAGAGCATAGCAACCAGGGTTTGATACCTCGTGTGCCCTGCCGTCCCCCTCCCCAGGGCATACTAAGATGCAGTGGAGACTGGGCGTGGTGACATGAACCTGTAATCACAGCACTTGGGAGCCTGAAAACAGGAGAATCACTACGAGTCCAATTTATGTAGTGAGATCCTGTAGACCCTGACCTAAATATATAAAAACAGAGTAGAAAACATGGGCTATGTTTAACCTAACAAAATCTAATTGAGTACCGTGGGATTTAGCCCCACATGTTCATTTTTTCTGCTTTTTTTATCTTTTACTTTTAGAAATATTAACTGACTGGGAAATACAGCATGTGGCAGGGAGATAGTTAATGATAATATATTATATACTTGAAACTCAGGAAGAAGATGGATCTTAAATGTTCTCAGCACAGGAAAAAAAATATGACTGTGAATTAATAGATACATTCATTGACTGACTTGTGCTAATCACCTCACAGTGTTCACATATATGAAAGCATCACATTAGACAATATTTTTTTTAAATTTTTGTCAATTATACAGGATCTCGAGAACACTGAAAAAATTTTAAATCAAATTCTATATAAAATTTTACTCATTACAAGTCAAATAAGTAAGTTAAACCTTTGGCACATGTCCATAATCCCAGTGATTAACAGATTGAAGCAGGAGAATCATAATTTAAGGAGAGCCTTAACTACAGAGAATGACCTAGCTTTTAAAAGAAGAAATTCAAATAATTATAAAGGTTAAAAAATGTTGATGGTAGCAGGCTAGGTATGCAGAATAGTGGTAGTGTACTTACCTAGTATGTGCCAGCCTCTGGGTTCAGTTGCTGCAACCACAAAACTAAAAAGTTCATGAGAAAAATTGCAAAAGACATAGGTTATAAAAGAGAAAGAAAAGACTTGCCTCAAATCTTCCTATTCTCAATTACTAGAATAAACTATTACCACTTTTATATTTATTCACCTAAATTTTCTATAAATATTTCAACATATGTAACATATGAGATTATCATAACCACCCCTTGTCCATGGGGAATATGTCCTAAGACCCTTAGCATGTGCTTCAAAGCATTGATAGTATTGAATCATATGTAAACACTCAACTCTTGAATGTAAAGTTTCAGCCAACCTTGGGTGGAAAATATTGGGAAAATTCTAGGGATGTGGCTTAGTGGTAACAGCTTATACTTAGTATGCATGAGGGTGAGGGTGTGTTCCCCTGTACCAGAAAACACACACACGCGCACACACACACACACACACACACACACACACACACACACACAGAGTGGTAGAAGACATTATGAAAAATATTGCATCTGTCTTGAACATATATAGATTTTTTTTCTTGTCAGTATTCACTAAAAATGTCAATGCAACAACTGTTTACAGATGTGTAAGTTATATGCACATACTGTCTTTTTATGGAAGCAATTTGAACATATACAGAATTTAGTAACCATGTGTAGGCCTTTCCTGGTACCAACTCCTGTTGGACACAGAGAGAAACTCTATTATATCTTTTATTGTACATACATACTTATTATAAAGTTTATTTTGTAAATGGAATGTGGCAAGTTTAACAATAAAATAAATAGAGCAATTAAATATTATATTATAATAAAAGCTCTGTGAACATAATCAACACACACACACACAACATCACTCAATTAGATAACTGAGACAGCTACTAAATGACTGGTAGGCAGGTACCATATACAGCTTGGATTCGCTGCATAAAGGGATGATTTACACCAGCGGTTCTCAACCTGTGGATCACGACTCCAGTGGGGGTCTAACGACTGAAACACAGGGATTGCCTAAAGCCATCGGGAAATACATAATGCATATCAAGTATTTACATCCCTAATCATAACTGTAGCAAAATTACAGTTTTGAAGTAGCCACCAAAATTATTTTTTGATTTCGGGTCACCACAACATGAGGAACTATATTGCGGGGTCACGGCATTAGAAAGGTTGAGAACCACTGATTTACACCCTAGGCAGGACCAAGCCTGATGTTAATAGATTTTATTACTCTACTCAACAGCACTTCCATTATTTTCTATTTAATATTGTTAGACTGCAATTGATCATAAGTTTCTTTTCTTTTTCTTTTTTTCTTCATTTTTTGGCAGGGGTTGCTGCGAATGGAACCCAGGACTTATGCCGAGCAAGTTCTCTACCACTGAATTACACTCCCAGCTCTGTCCATAGGTTACTGAAAGTGCAGAAACCACAGATAATACAAACAAGAGTGTCGTGCATATGCAGACTCATTTGTATTACAAATGGAATCATACCGCCCATTTATTTATTTATTTATTTATTTACTAATTTGTTTATTTATAATGTGTTTAGTACAGGGTCTATGGGGTCTCACTACACAGTTCAGATTCATAGTGATCCTCCTGTTTTCGGTCTCCCAAGAGCTGTGATTACAGGCACATGCCACCATGCCCAGACTCAATTGCTGGCTCTCCCCACCCTGGGGGCAGAGCCAACATGGCATGCTGGGGTTTGAACCCCAGTCTCTGCATCTGCTTAAGCAGGTGCATTAGTCTGCTGAGCTGTGTGGACAGCTCCATACCATACATTCTTATTTATTCCTTTTTGTATTTGTTGCAGTTTATCATGGGCTTTGTTCCTGATGAACAAGTAGATCTCTACTTGACTCTTTTGATGTCTGTGTCATATTAGATTATTGTACTCATTTAAACTTGGTTCACCATTTTTCCATCTAAAAAGAAAAGGATAGAGATGAGAAACAGAAAAAGATAATGGGAGTTGGGAGAGAGGCATTGAGATACCTAACAGATAGTACAAGGACATAGATTTTAAAGAATGCAGCTACATTTTCACAACTACCAGCATCAATTGAACCAATACTTTTTGTTACAGCTTTGCTAAGTAAATGAAATAAACGTGAAGCTTTAGGTCTAAGCCACCGGCCAGCTCTCCCAAACACTTCTGTAAACAGAAACCATGCTTAATTTACTAGAGTCCTTTGAGGATTTAAACAGCATGTGAATAGAGTAGAACAGGGGATGCCATTGCAGCTTTCAAAAATATTTGGCAAACTTTTAAACCCAAAACTTTTTTTTAATGAGTCACTATGGGACTGGGCAACAGTGTTCAGTTCTGGCAATGTTTAGCCCTTATCTATGGTTTAAATAGATGAAAAATTCTTTTCAAGCAGAGTTCTGAATGACCCTACTACATGGGATCAGCAGTGGGTCTAATTTGATTTAAATTCATAATAGTTTTGGAATTGGGAATATAGGGTAAAATCACCAAGGTGACATATGTTTGTGCTGTTCCAATGAGGATAATAGATTTCAATAAGACGCTTATTTTGTGGGAATGGCTATAAAAGTGGCTGACATACTTTGATACAAACAAGTCCACAGAAAGGGTTCTACGGATGCATTACTCAACTGTATTTTAGAAGATTTACAGTGTGCCTTACTTCTTTATATGTGGATAGGGTCTGTGCCTCAGGTATCAACAGGAGTAAGGAAAGACAGAGCTAATATCTTCAGGTGTAGATGTTATTTTAATAGCATTATCTGAACATTGGAGAGGAGTCTAATAGTAAGGTATTTCTTCTCAATGAAAAAAAAAATTAAAGAATCCCTAAAGTCACTTGGTATCAGTTGACAGGTAATGATTGTTGATGTGTATATTCACTAATTTCTTTTGAGAGGTTAGGGTGCTGGAAATGGAACCCCAGACACTCATTCCTTACACAAGCATGGCAATTTGCCCTACCACCAAACACACTAACTTTTAAAATTACATATGGGTGGGGCAGGGTATTATTATGTCTGGTAGGTGATGCATAAGTATTAACCTATCAGCTTGCTAGTGTCACAGGAAGTTTGTTTCATGAACAGATGAAATGTAGGAGAACCGTTCCATCCTAGAATTCAGTAGAAACGCTAAATAACCTGGAAGTTTTAAGGAAAGGGACTGGCCTTTCTTAATTCCCATTTTGAGAGTGCTTTTGGTATGAGTTTACAGGCTTTACTATGTGACACATATCCACCCAGTATTTAATCTTCTCTCCCAGATCCATATTTCCAATGGCATACAAGAAAAAAAATTGTAAGGAACATACACTCAAGGCCTTTAAGAAGTCTGTCAGTGAAAACATAGTAGAAGCCGCAGCCATCTAGGACATTTTCAAAGGGAGTGTCATCAGTACTCATGTGTTTTCTAATACGAATGTGAAGCTACTTTGCTGGATAAGTGGTGCCATTCACAGCAAGGACAGGAGCTGATATTGAGAAGCCCAGAAAGATGGAAATTTCCATACCTATTGAGGCTTTCTCTGCTGCCCATTGCCTTTGCTGAAGCCAATGTACAGAGCTGTCATTGAGAACTGAAGAGAAACTGTCCTGGGGTGGGAAGTGGAAATCATATTTTAAATTTTTTAAAAAAGATATTAAATACATTAGGGTACCATTTCAGAAGAATTGCAATCCAATAGTCTCTTCAGCTTTTTACTATAAAATGTTTTCATTTTCATAGGATAACTTTTAATTATGAAAATCCAAACTATATTTCTCTGGTTTTTCTGATACCAAGAATGTTTTGAAAGCGTAACTTTAATAACAGCATTTATATTACATTGTGTAGGGGAATATCAGAGTCAGATCAACATCTTCTGAAGTTGTAAAATTTTCAGTAATAAAAACATAGTGCCCTACCCACCTCACAGCGTGTTCGAGCAGCTCAAATAAACTTAGTGATACAAAACTGTGTTGTAAAAAGTGTCATTCATACTATAATGATATTAATTAGTCATTGTACTTCATAATTTTGTTTTATTTAAATTGCTTCAGTGCTAGTTTATCTTTTGTGGACATAAATGCAAATATGAAATTAACTGTATATAAAGATATTCTCTAAAAACATCAATTATCTATCAGTGACGGATTGGATAAATAAATTAAGAACCATATAGAACAATAAAAACCAGGCTCTTCTATATGATCTGACATGGAAATTTGTCCAGGGTACAAATAAATACTTGTAACTATATCTATCTATCAAATACTGGGTTATAGTTTGCCTGGGATAGGCAAAAATGGGGGAATTTTGCTTGTGCTCTCTTTCTGTATTCGTCAAAATGATTAAAATGAGCATTATTATTTTTAATTAAAAATGTGAATTTACCCTTAACCAGGGCTACTCCATTATAACTGAGGGAAGGGCCTACAAAGAGAAAGCAAAAGACTTGTGGATCCTTTCATTTCTTTAAGAATGCATCTCCATTGTCAGAATGAGAAGAAAGCAAAAAGGGAGTTCAGAAGCTTTTTACCTCTTTGCTAGTACTGTTTTGGTATTTGATCATGTAGAAAAAAGAAAGAAGGTAATGAACTCTGTTTCTTGATTTCATTTTTATTTGTTCACTATATTTTGCAAAATATGAATAACTAAGAATATGTGTAGGTCTCAGAAAATGACCCCCCCATATAACCACCACAGTTGTGAATTCCTGTCCCTGTTGAAGATGACAAAGCTCCCCACTAGAGATCAAAGTAGAGATTGCCCAGGATTAGAACTAGTCCTCTTTTCTTGCTAGTGTGATGCCTGTAGATAGCCTGAAACTGCTGCGCTTCAGGGAAGCCTATGGCTTCTTGGAAAGGAACACACTGAAAGTTCTCCCTGAGATAGTGTTCCGCCTTTCGAGGGAGAGCACAGAGGGAAGCACACTGGTTTAATGCATGCTGCAAATGGTTTGCAAAGACGTCCTGATTAGAAACCCAGGCTGAAGTGAAATGATGAGCAAAGAAGGGATAGAAAGCACAAGACAGCCTGTCACCTTCTCAGGAGCACAAAACAGAGAGAGGTAAGGTCTGCTGGGTCTGTTTCACTGCCTAAGACTTGAGCGTCCACCAGCACAGCGCCTATCACTCTGCCTTTTCACTTGCTGGCCCTGGCCCTGACTCTGCGACATACCCTGCTAATCTGAGAGCACAATAATTGGTCAGGGTCCTTGTCTGTGTGGTTCAGTGTTGTATTCTGACAGATAGACAAGAAGTTTGCATTGCTATTCTTTGACTGTTAAATGAATATTCTCCACTGCAGATGGACTCTATCTAGAGCAGTTTCCTTTCATTTTGTGGCATTGTCCCATAGCTTAAAGGCTGAGGAGAATTTATCATCAGCTTGACTGGCCATACTAAATGCAGTCAGCTTTCCTTCCAGTGGCTTGGCCTTTCTTTGACAACCCTATTTACTGTCACTTTTACAGATACAGCCAAAAGGCAGCAAGGAATGGGATGAAAAATCAGTTCAACCTCCATGAGCTGAAGATGAAGGGTCCTGAGCCGGTGGTCAGTCAAATCATTGACAAACTGAAGCACATTAACCAGGTATGTCATGTACCCATCACAAGTGGAAATGGCAAAACTGTGAAAGATGGACACTGTTCACTATTAGAACTATATACCTGAGCTTTTGAAAGGGCAACTATATTGTTCATTTTCTTCAAATAGTCTCTGTTAAAATGGGTTTCTAATCCTTGTTTTTCTTCCTATTTTAAGTGATCATGGTAATAATGCAACATAAGAGAAAGCTGGGAAGGTATTTCATACAATTCTGTTAGTCTATGTTGTTTCCACTTTCCCTTGTTTCATGCTGACATTTGTTCATAGAATCACACATAGACTTTTTCATAATAGTATGTATGCAGGATTTCTAGTTCGTAAAATATGATACTATTGGAAACATTTTCACTTGTGGCAAATCCTCTCATTAGTCATTTTTGTGGCTGCATAATATTCTGTTGAGTATTCTCTATCAGCCTACTTTTTGTTAATATTCAAGTTGCTTCCAACTTTATACTACCAAAAAGCTACCTGTTATTACATAGTGTTTTTTTTTCTGTGTTCACATGATTTTCTTCAAATACTGGTGTTATTGAACCAAAGGATATGAAGATATTTATTTATTTATTTATTTATTTATTCTATTTGTCTTTGTGAGGCAAGGTCTCACTATGCAATTCAGGCTGGCCTTGAGCTCCCTTTTGTAGCCCGGGCTGGTCTCGAACTCACACTGATCCTCCTGCCTCAGCCTCCCAAGTGCTGGGATTACAGGCATGCGCCACCATGCCCGGCCAGGATATGATGATTTTAATGTCTGTGTCCAAGTTGCTTTCCAGTGAGATTGCTTCAGAGTTCACCACCAGGACCAAGATAGAAAGGGTCCAATTTCACTGGAAATTGGTGCTCTTGCCAACTTCTGACTCACTGTCATGCATAGAGACACCCACAGATTCCCTTGACCTGGACACATAGTTTTTCCTCTTGGAAGGAGTTTAGTAACAAGACACAAATAGAAGTAACTTGTACCATCTGTTTGTGATTGCTTTGTGGCCACAATAAAAAGACAACCAAAAAGGCTACCATATGCCACTGTGATGGTGATCTTAACCCATGATCCATGATTGGGATGACACTGGCACCACTGACTTCTATTTGTAGCTGGGAAGAATTTTATGGAACTAAAATGTTCATGCAAGGACAAAGTTTTCTGTGTGAATATATTGGCAGTTTTGATTTTTACTATGAAGAGTAGCACTGTAAGTTTCGTGTCTTTTAGAAAAAAATGTATGTAAAGGCTTCCTTCTAGTGATATATTTTGGTGCAGCCGTATCATAAGGGTCTTGACAACACACTGGGATATAACGCCTGCAGTGCCTCACAAAGTGGCCTCCACATGGTGAGGGCTTAAAAAGTGGTTGCTACAATTGCTGAACGTGTGCTAATGACAATGTTTACATGACGGAGCTTTCATTCTGTGCAAGCACAGCCTCACTAAGCTTAATGAAGCCTTGCTAGATATAGTATGATTATTGTAAAATGCACAGAAAATGAAAAGCACAGGATGCTGAGCTCAGGGAATGGTGTATCTCACCTGGGGGCATGGGTAGTATTTGTCTATTAAATAATTTCCAAATTATGTCAGACTAAATGTGTCATGGTGTTTCTGCTTGAATAATTAGATCCAACCACTGGTGGGCCCAAAATCTCAGGAACCATATCTTTGTCCCTAATTTTAATTGAGGAATTCTGTCAACAGGTGAATACACCTAAGCAACACATAGTGTGCTCAGTTACCTGCTGGGATCATCAGGATCCAAAAGAAGCTAAATCTTGTATTTCCACAGCTTCCTTGGGAGGGGAAACACAAGCATAGAAAGCAGTTAAAGGGTAGACTGTGGTGGGATGTTACTTATTAGTTCTGAACAGTATGCTTAATCTCTGGTGGTCCGGGTCAGCAAAAATAAAACATTGAGGGGCAAATGCTAAGTTCTGTTTTAAATGATGTGTAGGGTTGGAATAGGTAAAGATAAGCAGTGAAGGGCCAGTAATAAGAGAGATCAGACAGAGTCCTGCATGTGGGTCTAACATGAGAAGATAGGAAAACAGATAAGAGGTTCTGCATGATCCAGCAGCCACCAAAATATTTGTAGCAAGGCCTTTCAGTAAAGACTTCAGCTACAGTGGAAGGAACATGGACTTTCGATCCAAATTAATCTAAATTTAGTTGTGGGGCTTAACAAATACATAGCCTTGCAAAAGTCGATGGATCCCTCTGAACTTTAGTTCTCTCATTGGTAGCATGACAGGGCTATCAGAAGTTTTCGTGTACATATATACATATATATTTGCATGTCCCTGACTGGTGATTATTAAATGGTACTTAGGAAGATTATGTTTAAAGTTTTCTCAAAGAAAATTCTAGCACTTTTAATTTTTTTATTTTGTGGAAGAAAATGAAACAAAATTTCATTACAAAATAATAGGAGAATAACAATCGTTAAGGTCAACGAAATACTCAGTGAACTAAGCGCCTGTGTAGGCAAGTGAAAAAACTGCTGTTGGATTTCCAGCACCACGTGCTGCACCAGACCCACCCCCGAGTTTGCTGAGCCGGCCACTGAGACCAGGTGTGGTGATGCAAGCCTGTAATCTTAGCACTGGAGAGGCCAAAAATAGGAGTATCACTATGAGTCCAACCCTGTAACAAATACATAAAAGAATAAAAATAATGATAGGAAAATAACAATAGTTAACAGATTACATGTTGTTATCTTTAAAGTAGTTGCTCAGGGTTTTAATCACCCTCAGTCTGCCCCTCTTGTTAGGATTATACATGCCTGTGATACACCTCTTTTCTCCAAGACCATTGCCTTATTTTCCTTTTATCTAACTTTCAATCACAAAATGAGAAACCAAGCCAGACATGGTGGTGTATGCCTCGAATCCCAGCTATTCAGGAGACTGAGGCAGGAGGATGGCAACTTTGAGGCCCACCAAGGCAGTACATCAATGCCCAGTGTTAAAATAAAAATAGAAAGGATTGGGTGTGACAGTGACCTCTATGATCAATCTCAAGAACCACAATCAATCAGTCCAAGAAAATATCCTACATGCCATGCTGGCCCTGCCCCCAATGTATGCTGAGCTGCCAATGGAGTCCAGGTATAGTGGTGCACACTTATAATCCTGCTGGTGAGGCTGAAAATAGGAGGATCACTCCAAGTTGGAGCTGTGTAGTGAGACTCTGTACCAAATACATAATGGAAAAACTATATAAAGTGTAATAAAGCTGAAACCAGTACATATAGAGAAGGTATATATAGTCAGAATGGGACAGATTACTATTATAATTCTCTTCTATCTGTATAAATGAATATATATATATATATATGTGTGTGTGTGTGTATATATATATATATATATATATATATATATATATATATATACTAGTTGTATATTTTTGGAGAGGCCAAAAATAGGAGTATCACTATGAGTCCAACCCTGTAACAAATTTATACACTAGTTTTACTTGTGTAAGTTGAGCCATTAAAATTGGTTAACCTCCAAACACCCATATTGATTCTCGTTTATGTTACTTTACATGGACCAAACACAGTTTTTTCAAAATTTAAACGAAATTCATATTTTGGCCATGATTCAATCTAAAAGTTGGACACCTTAGGGAAGACATGAAGAAAGTTATGGTGGTGGTGATGATGCTGATATTGATTATAATGACAGTGTGTTATGTTTGTATAGCATTTAACCATATCTCAAAATCGTTTGTGTTCTAAAGACTAATTTAGGGAGAAATTACCAACCTGAGATTGTATAATGTACAGTACTCTCACAAAAACATTCTGTTTAAGCACTCATTGTTAATTTTGGAAATATTATCCTTCCTATTCCCTGAGAACTAAGTAATAAATAACGTTTATCCCTTTTATAGCTAGGGAAACTGAGGCAGGAAACTGTTAAAGATTCAGCAGCCATGCTGTCCAAACATTCAGTGTGTTAAGTTGAAAACCATCCAGATGTTGTTGTATACAGTGCCAAACATCTGGATCCACTGCATGCCTGACTAAATTGGCCTAAAATTTTGGTGATGAGGAGGTAGAATCAAGCTTAACTTGTGCAAGTCCAAATGTCAGTAAGTGATAAATCTTGGAGTACAGTGTTATTTTCCTAAGCCCTTTGCTTGTTACTGTGTGTACTAAACTACTATGCTACTTAGCTGTAGATCCAGAGATATGTCCCTATGTAGACATTATGCCTGTGTGTTCCCATTCCCAAGGAACTGTAGCTAGACCATTTCTGAACATGTCCAAAAATAACTCTTCACTTTCTCCCATGGAAATTCTCAGCTGCCTCCTTTTGGATTATGGTTGCCGTTGATTGCACTGGAAATAATATACCCACTAAGGGAATGAAGTAACATTATTTCCATATTGACAGTCCCATAGTGTAACCTTGAGCAGATGGGCTCAGGGTCAGACCTGGGCCCCTTTCCTGGGAAGTGTTGCAGGTGTGGAATATCCTCCACTCCTCCCTCCAAGCCACAGTTCATGTGTAGCATTCCCATGATTGGAATTGAGGATCTTTTTATTTCCTTTGCAGTTTCTCACTTGTGTGAGAATTTATTGTTTTGTGTTAGGAGAGGAACTGAACTTTTTTAAGTTCTCATTGTCAGCCCCAGAATTTTCTGGGCTGTATTGTTTTTGTTAGCTTTATTCTCCTATAGGCTCCTGCATAGAGACAAGATTGTGTAAATATCAAGAGTGACTATTAATACCTTCTTACCCATATCATGTGGCCATTTCATCCCTAACTCAGTTTTGTTTATAATATTTTCTCTTTCCCTAAAAATGTCTACTAGCTGGTGCTAAACTAGCAATCCCTAAACTTCTGGCTATAGAAGGAAAATACAGCCATTGTTCTTCTCAAAGAAAATCTAGCCATTTAGTATTCTCCCATTTATGTTCAGGTTCAAATGAAATTCCTTCCCCATTGTACACAGTTGAAGCCAAAGCAGCCAATGCCTGCCCATTTGGTGTCAGAGCTTTTCATTCAAAGTGGGCTAAAAATCTCATCTGTCTGGGATGGTTGAAATGTTCTGTTGAATGGTGGGGGAGTAGGTGAGATGGCCTCTCAGAATTCTTTCCAGCCATATGATCCCATGATTTGTGGCTTAGGGTCAGGCTTTAACCCAACACCCACTTGTGAACAAGACTTGTGACTTTATTCGCTGTTTTGCTTGCCTTTTTAAAACACCCTGTCCCCAGGTCACCTTTATCCACTTTGTAGCCTTCTCAAAGGCTGTTCCCTTCCCACAAGTCTTGCAGCCTAGGCAGATGGAATTTAAACTTGCACTTCTCCCCACCCAGATCTCCTCTTCTTCTGGCTTGTTCTTATTAGGCTATTTAAACAATGAACTATCAAAATTCTTTTCTATTTATTGCCCTTAATTTTCCTTACTCCTGGACCAGGTAGATGATCTCTGTTCAAATTATGTTAAACCCTCCACATAAATGATAATAATAATTCTCTTGTATATTTGAATAGCACCATTTTGTAAAGCTCTCTCATGTACACTCAGTAAATTGATCACTGTGCCTGTAAGAGGAAAGTGGGGCAAAAATTACTACCTACATGACCAGAAGAAACTGTAGACACTAGAAGGATAAACAAGCATGAGGACTAGACCTAGAGTCCCAGGCTACTGATTTCATTCTCTCTGCTTTCTTTCTACTTCTATAAAGACACAGTACACCTATTAACAAGATCCATGCTTAAAGGATAAGCAGAAGTAAAAAACCAGAAGCTTTTCATGTTTGATCTAATAATTTATATGTGCCTCATGCAGTCAATTCTAGAGTCTGAAGTATTCAATTCAAATCAGCAACAAAGAAATATTAGACATGTTGTTTACCAAATCCCAGTTGAGACGATTCCTAGAAAATAGCCTATTGCATTGCATGGTATGCCAAAGAGTTCAGTGGCAAGAGCTAGCAGATACATTTTCTGTGATCTATCTTGAATTTATGGGATGGGGGCCAGGGTGATAGCTCAGTAGAATAAGCATTTGCCTGGCAAGTGCAAGGTCCTGAGTTCAGTCTCCAGTACCACACACAGACAAAAAAATCTAATTCATAGGGTGATGTTCCATGGTGAAAGAAAAAATATAAGTGTAGAGAAGATAGTAAAATATTTCTATTTCTTTCACTGTTTGTAAGCACTGGGAAAGATTTTGAAGATGCCTGGAAGACTGTTATAATGGTGACACTGTTTTTAAGTAGAAAATTGAAAATTATAGTAAGTTAATTAGTAAAATTGTTAAGTAACAATGAGCACAGGACATTCCCAAGCATTGTGTTGTTGTTTAAGAAACTTTGAACAGTTTGGGTAGAAAGCACTCCAAGGGACTTGTTCTCATGGTCTTCTCACACTACCACCAGGGAGAGTTAAAAATGATTAATTTAGTCCCATAGTTATTAGAAAAGCTAACATTCATCTAAAATCTGTAAAGAAAAAATTTGAATTTCCATTTAAATAAAAGATCTTCTACAAGTGGAATTAGATCATGCTTCTTCAAAAACAGATGGTATGGCAGAACTCTAGTAATTACCATCACCAGACAGAGCCAGAGTGGGTGGTGGATGGTGGTGGTGGTGGTGGTGGTAGTGGGGTGTGTGTGTGTGTGTGTGTGTGTGTGTGTGTGTGTGTGTGTGTGTGTGTGTGTGTTTGTGACAGAGTATCTATAATAACATGTTAACAGGAGTTAATGAAGACTTCTGACTCATGAAAGGACAATTTGAATTAATCTTTAAATATCAAACCTAGACTCTATGGACTCTATGGAGCTAAAGATTATTTTATGAAATAGAAGGAATTAGTTTGATATATTCTAAAACACATTTATCATTTAAAAAATCTGTCATTTTGCTTAATAGCCTGAAAAATAATTACAGTATTTGGTGGCTTTGGGGACCATGTGTTGTTAATACCTTAATTATTATGTACAGTTTAATAACATCACACCAAGAAGAATTCCCAAGTAGTTCACACTAATTTTTTGAAAATGAACCATTTACTATGTTTTGAATATACAGCATTAAAAGTGCCTAAATTGGGTCCTGTATTGTCCTTGAATATTAAAGTTATTCAAAAATGGTGAATGACCCAGGTGGAGCCCGCATGCTGTGATTAGCTGTGTTATGGTACTCTTGTTTGAGAAATATGAGAAAATGCATTAATTATTTTCATTATTGCACCTTCTCATACATTTTTCAAAATTAGGAGTATTGAAAATGTTCGGTATAGGAAGACAAGTTTTCTATGGCAAGGGAAATCTACTAAACTATACACATTACCACTTCAAAGATATTTTAAAGTTATCTTTGAAGTCCATAGAGTTTTTTTTTTCAATCTTTGTATTTAGCTTTTAATATAAAAAATTAATTAACATTTGCATTATGAGACTTGACCTCCCCAGGGAAATACAATCAATTCTTCCAATTCAAGATGGAGTCTGCAGGGAGACGTAATTTCTAATCGTGGAGCTAATCAATCATGTCAGTGGTGCGAAGGGGACTGTAAATGAAATACAAAACTATTA
>PVJA010021509.1:18403-35515 GCA_004027025.1 Myocastor coypus | reverse complement strand
AATGTGATCATGCACTGTGTTTTTCAATCACACCTCATCTGTACTAGGCATTGTGTATCTAAGGAATGTTTGGGAAAGAAACAACTGCCCTGCAGCCCTACTGTTACATGGCTCCCTGTATCAGACTCTTCTCTCCCTTTTAACACCATAGGCACTTATCCATTTATTTAATAAATATTTACCAAGAGTCAGCTCTGCCCTACTGTGTATGGTGGTCAGTAGGACTCACGATGGAACAAAAGCTTTCTCAGCCTCTGTTTCCATGAAACTTGGAATTTAATGGGGAAGACAGAGAGTACCAAAGAGTTTCATAAATACATGATCAAATTGACATTACAGCCACAAAGGAAAACAGAGGGCACTGTGAGAAGATAGCAGGGGGTCTAACTGGGCACTGAGTGGAAGATGCTTCCTTAAGCAGTAACATTCTAGTTGAGAGCTAAGGTTGAGAGCAGGAGAAGGGTCAGGAGGATTGGATGAAGTCTCGGTTGGAAGTAGGGTAGACCAGAAGTCCACAGTGATGAAACTAGAAAGTTCTACCCATTTCAAAGAATAATAAGGAAGGATGCTAAGTGCTTGGCTTTACATACTTACTTGCTTACTGTTGACTAGACTGGGAGTTGTAAGAGTCCTGAGGCTGTCAAGTTCTACACCTCTCACCATATCCAGCAAAGGCTCCGAATGCAGTCAGTGTTCATTCATTCTGATTAGGTGACATGACCTTGCACTGAGATGCCGACAGCACAGCAGATACTGGGACCTCCACCGGAGGCCCTCAACATCCCTGGTGATGTTCTCCCAGCCATGTTGTAGGTTGGAAGGAGCAGAACATTCTAGTTTTCACTTAAGAAATGTTTTAGTTTGAGGTACCTTTTCCAGAAGAGGAAGAGTTCTTAGTTGTCCCTTTATCACTTTGATGAGGACCATCAGTCAGCTACAATCTCAGTCGCAAGGCTTGGTGAGCATTGTCCTAATGGTGAGGTTTAGGACAGAGATAGAGGAGTGTGAGTCAGAGTAGGGCGGAAAGTGCCTCCTCCTTCCCAGCTCCTTCCAGTTCTTTTCTTTCAGTCAGAAGTCAGCGGACCAAGAGTGGGTTCCATATTCCCTGACTTCTGTCTCTCATCTTCTGAAGGTTCTTGCCACCCTCTGGTCACTACCTATAAGCTGGGCAGTGGGATCATTGGTATCCTTGTGGAATTTGGGCTTCTAATGGATCGGCTTCTTTTATATTTTAGAACTGATGCAAATATGATAAATGCTCCCATTCGCTGACAGAGAAAATGTCACCTCTGCGGTCATGAGCAATACATTTGCCACCACTATCTTTAGAAAGTAAAGGAGAACAGACAGGGACAGATTCTAGAAGCTCTTTGCATTCAACGATGGTTCTCTCAAATTGAAATCCCTGGATTTCAGGGACCTTTGTCCCCTCTGGAGAAGCTTTCTTTCCCAGTGAGTGGACAATATGTGAATGTGATAATACAAAGGCATTGGGGAGAAAAGCTTCTGATCACTCTTTCAATTATTTGATGCTGGCAATGATTTTATTTCTAAAGCCACTAATAACCATGCCTGATGGCTACATTACTCAGCTATTTCTAACAATTTCTGCATTTATCTGTTTGGGTGTTTTTATTCCATCTTCTCCCTCATGCCTTTCTGCCTTGGCCTCAGAGATGCAGTGTGACCGTCTGCTGAACACATGAATACTAAAGAATTGGTTTCCCTAGTAACAATAACCATGAAGCAGCTCTCAGAGCATCCTGCCTTGCTGCCGATCTGACTTTGTTTTTTTTTCTGTTGATCATATGGAAAAATGCCCAGGCCAGGCTTGCCCCTAAAGGATGCATATAAATCTTGCAGCCTATACGCACAAAGAAGATTTGTCTGCTGAGTTCATATTTTTTCCTCAACTTGGTATTCCGTTTTATGTGATCAGGGCTAAGCTGGGGCATCTTGGAGGTCCATAGGCCATTTCCAAACCATAAAGCAAGACACATCAGTGAGCTGTCCCTTTCGCTAGGATTACCAGTGTGGAATTCTCTGACCAAAATAGGTTTTCACAATATTTGAAATCAGAAAAAAAAATGGTGATTAAATGGAGAATGTTTTGCTAATTCTCCAGGATTGAAAAACTAGAGTCTTGACACTGGGCATGGTGGTGAGCGCCTGTAATCCCAGCACTCAGGAGGCTGTAAACAGGAGAATCACTATGAGTTTGATCTACCTAGTGAGACCCCGTACACCCTGTCCTTATTACTAAATAAATAAATAAATAAAAACTAGAGTCTTTTTGTTATGATTGCCCTGCTTCCTGCCTCTCAACTCTTGTCATGAATTTAGGGGACCAAGGAACAGAAGAGATGTTACCTCCGGAATCAGCCCCTGAATTAGGGCATCGCCATCAGGACGGAAAGGAGACCACTGAAAACCTTTCCCACAGTGCCATCCACAGCAGCACCCCTGCAGCTCCGGCCCTACAGGTGTGGGCTTCTCTGTCAGGCACATGTTTCCAAGCAATCTTGGATTTTTCAGTTTTATCTGGGGTCACCTGCTCTTCCACACCTTCCTCTGTATCTCATGTCCTCTTCCGCTCCTGGAGCCCAGTGAAGCAAAGCAATGCTGAATTGCTTCCAATTTCCCAAGGCCTTAACCGTTGCAGTGTTAGCGCTGCCTTCATTCTGAGGTAACAGTGAAAGCCAGACTGATGCTCCGAGCAAGCATCTTTAGACAGCCTGATTCTCAGCATGCAGACGCTCCACAATGGATAGAGAGTACCTTAGATTACCAAGGATACAAATCACAGGTGTTCAACTATTTTCCCCACATCTTTTAACTAGAAAAGAAAGAACTAGAAAGGTTAAAACAAAAAAATTAATTCCGTACAGCTCTGCATCTATCCAGATGAAGAGGTCAGATGGACCCTTTCTCTACCGTTTCTGAACCAACCAACACTTTGGAGAGTGTCTGACAAGGCGTGACAAATTAAGTTGTGCATACACACAAGAGGTAGCAGAAGGGTTCGAATCAGGTCGGCAGAAACACAAGTCATCGCTAACAATCATACTTATTTCTCCCATTTGATGGTACCAACTCATCCTTATCCTAAGAAAAGTAGAAACTTTAAAAAGAAGATGAAACTAGAACAAATTTCCAGTTTTGTATTGTAACAATAACATGAGCTTCAATGGAATGAAGAATGCACGATTGACTCCAGCCAAGCATTTTACCAATCATAGGTTTCCTACTTTTTGCTCATGCTGTCCTTTGAACACTTATTATGTGATTTGAAAAACTATGTACATCTCATTCATGGTTTCAGACAGCTTTATTTATTATTATTCATGTTTTTACAATTAAAAAATGTTATTAAATTCACAATTGTACAACTAACACCAGTTCAGTTTTAGAAGTTTCTCACTCCAAAAAAGATCTATCATAATCATTGTTCCTGTCCTTTTTTTTTTTTTTTTTTAATTGCTGGGTCTCCCTACACAGTTGAGACTCATAGTGAGTCTCCTGTTTTCAGCCTCCCCAGTGCTGGGATTACAGGGGTGCACCACTACACCCAGACTCTGGCTGGCTCTGCCTAGGAAGGGTTTGGGGGCGACGCTGGCACCACACATGGTGCTGGGGAACTGAACCACTGTCTCTGAGCTTACCTAAGTTTGCCTCAGCAGGCACTTTAGTCTACTGAGTTATCTCACCGGCCCCTGTTCCTATACATTTTAAAGCTCAAAATTTTGCCATCAAAAATTCTAAATGAAATCAATCTTTATTGATAAGAGGTAAAACTATTAAGTTTTGAATATTGTAAAGAGATGAATTGGCACTGGACTAACAATTTCAATGGTACCGCTTGATAAAAGGCTTTATCCAACTGACTGATGGGCCCAGAACAGAAGGAATTATGAACCATTATATTCAAGATTTAGAGTCATATCACTTGAAATCAGATTCATAAGAAAATAAATAAATGAGAATAAAATGAGTATTTCTCTATTTATCTTTCAAATGTTGATGGTAAATAAGGTTGTTGTATTAGCAGCCCCATTTTGCAGACATTAACCAAGATGTGGAAAGAATACAGTATCTTGCCACAGGTCACTGAGGGGTGAAGCCACGTTCACACTCACACAGTCTGACCACAGCGCAAAAGAGGACTTCAGCCCCCACCTTTCCCAAGGGCTCCTTTTCCTGCGCTAGCCCTGGGTCTCCTGCCCTGAGCCAGGTTTGGCACATTCTTCCTGACAGTCAGTTGTGCCTCCCTAAGGACACCAGCTCTCAAACCTGAGCCCCGTGCTTCATGTAAAGCTTCTCAGACGTTGCTGCTCATTAGGCAACAGGAAGCCCAGTGTAGTACACAGCACTGAGAAGAGCTGGCCTGTGGGAAACCAGCCTCTGCTGCAGATAGGTTGGATCGGTTGGGCAGGGCCCTTCCCCAGAAATTACCTGCAGAAAACGAGCCCCCTCCTCCAAGCTGTCTCTCCCGGCCCAAGGCACTACTTGCTGGACCTAGTTCTGCCACTTTGTTTGGCTGACCCAAAGGCAAACAAAAACAACAGGAAGAGACCCAGAGTTAGTTTAGCAAAGGCAGCCAGGGGGCTCTCACCTCTAGAGCAGAGGAACCCTGAGGCGCTGTGGACGCATTCCCCTTTTCTTCACCCAGAAATAGGTACAAGCAACAAAAGTAGCACAAGATTCACCTGTCTCCTATCAGCTATTACTGCATGCTCAGGTAAACAACTTAATTTCACCTGCGGTAGCTTTCCCTAGAACCTGCCTCAGACCCTCATCCCTGCGGGGTGCCTTTCTCCTTTGTGTCACAGAGGAGGGTAAGGTCTTAATCTTCCTTAACTGGTCTCCCACTCAGGACAGTGGTGAACAAAAGACTTGGGGGCCCAGTTTACACAGACTCTTATCCACTTTTTCTATGGCAAGATTATTTGTTTGCTTTGCAGTAACAGGAATCCAACTCCAAACCTTTCATTTGTGAAGCAGGCACACGAGATGCTGAGCTATATCCCCTGGCCTAGATAAGATGATTTTTGCCAAAGAAACGAAAATGTAGCGCCTAGAAGGGAGAATTGCTACAGTTCTCGTACTCTGTGATAAGAAGAGCCTTACAGTCGCTGACTCACTGACCAAAAGGATAAAATCAGCAGTGACTCAAAAGGACATGGGCGAACACAGAGAGATCTTCCAAAACCATACAGTAGTGATTAGCATATTTTAGCATATGATAAGTTCCACACTGAATTATTTCACAGTTATAATTAGGTTGCTAATGCAACACAGAATTGGACTGAATGCTAATTTGGTATACAGTTTATCTGATGGAAAAGTAATATTTAGAGGGCCTTTATTTTCTTAAGCAATTAAAAAGGACTTCAACTTAAGAACCTTGAGATCACATTTCGCTCTCTTTCTAAATTATTATTGTGTTGGGCTTTGGGGGTTATGTGTGAGAGGGACGGTGAGAGAGAAGGAGAAAGAGACAGAGGCTGGCCTCGCCCCAGTCACAGGCACAACCCATACACTCCAGTCTCTGATTTCTTTCCAGAATTCATCTAAGGTTCTTTTCTTTCTCACTTGCTCCCTCCTCCCCTTTTCTTTTTTGCCTTCAGTGAATTAAAACTAAATTTTCTTTTCTAGGACAATTCTCTGTTCCAGTCATAGTAAATAGCAATTTCATTTCCATCCTATTATTTTTCTAATTAAACATTTGTCATGCAAAAGGAGATCTGAGGTGCCCGTGCTTTCCATTATGTAAAATATTCAGTTATGGTAATAGCTGTAGAGTGGTATCTCCCTTGAAGGTGTTATGGAAAGAAACCAAGGAAGAAATAAAGTAAATTGTTTTACCTTAGACTCTTGCCTGTTTATTTTCTCCTTAATTTGCCATAATTGCTAGTGTGGCCGGTATCTTATCATGGAGGATTTCTGCAGGATGAACATCCTTTAGCAAGAAGAATTCTGTAAAATCTCCATCTAAAGACTTTAAAGGTTAAAAAATACAACCCTGTTTTACACTACCTTAGATTTTTTCCCCATGTTTTTCTCTACTATTCATACTTAGCAAAACCTATACTTTTATTCTTGATGAAATGTGCTTCTGAGCTCAGATTGTTTCAGAACAAAGTAGGAATATTCCAGAAGGACAACCTGATATTTCTTGAAAATTCTTTCTTCCTTCTTATGACAAAGCCCAAGGGGGTAGGCTCTGTTGAAGGAGAATTTACTTTTTAAACCCTTTGAACACAAAGCTTTTCCATTTTCTGGGGCAAGATATTTTTTCAGCCAAACACAATTACATCTTATATCTATATTTACATCAAAACATGTATGTTTATACATTTGATATATCTATGCAGATTTATGCACACATTTTATCTGCCTGTTGATCTGTAAATTCTTGGACTTTAATTTTTAATTATTTCCATCCATAATATGCACAGAATTAACTGTGAAACTGATTTTGTAAAGGTGGGACTATTTTCTCTCAATTCTTAGAATGCAGGTTGAGGCTTTTCTTGTGTGGGAAAGAACTGATGTGTGTTTTATGAAATTGCTACCTCCAGAAAGGCGCTATCTGTATGCGTTTCATGTGTGTGTGTGTGTGTGTGTGTGTGTGTGTGTGTGTGTGTGTGTGTGTTTGTGTGTGTGTGTACACCAGGCTGGAGTAGGCAGTAATACTAACTGTACCTGTGTGTGCAGGATTTCAGCAAGAGATGCTGTTGACTGCTCCTATCCCCTCTCCCCATGCCCCTGTCCCTGCACCCCTGCCAGATCTCATATCTTGGACCAGGAAACTTCACCCTGCTCCAGCTTCCTTGAGTGCAGGATACCTCACAAATATCCCTTCTTCTGAGAAAATTGCCCTGAGTTGATAGAGGGGTCCTCTCACCCAGGAGGTTGGGAGGAGGCTGCAGTAGGACTGGGACTGATTAACAGGTATAAAAGATTTGAGTCCCAGCCTCCGTATGGGATACTGTGTAACATACTTAATGCTCTGGAGCATTCCACCATGGTCCAGGTCAAAGCTAGACTTTCCCTCATTCCATATTTTTCTCTTTTTCTTTTCTGTTTCTTTCTCTCCCTGCCAGGATTTTTCTGTAGAGCAGTTTCTTAAGAGCTCAGCTGCAAGGGCCAGGGATATAGCTCAGTGACGTAATTGGCTGCCTGGCAAGTGCAAGAGCCTGAGATCGATACCTGGTGCCAAAAAAGAAAGAGGGAGGAAAAAAAAAAGAGCTCAGCTGCACTAATTTTCAAAATTTCTTTCCACCATAGATGTTCAATTTCCTGATCAGTAAAATGTGAATACTCATCCTGCCTCTCCTGTTTCTCATAGTTCAGGTAGGAATGGAGAATTATGTCAAGAATTTTGTTAACAGCCAAAGAAGTAAAAGTATTTTACAGGCAACGTGCTAGAGTATTTTATTATTTATTTTTGCACATGGCATTGGAGATTGAACCCAGGGCCTTTACTACATACCCAGACATTTTTATTTTCTTCTTTGGAAACAGGGTCTCAAAATTAGACCTATACTAGCTTTAAACTTGTGATCTTCCTGCCTCAGCTTCCCAAAGCAAGATAAACAAGTGAACATGGTCTGAGTCCAGTGAGAGAGTGCATAGCACCTGCTGAAGCATAGCTAGGCAGGACAAAGACTTTGTATTGTCCGGCCTTCACCGCTTTACAGAAGCCAGGCATCAGACTTTCAGGTGTTATAGTCAGACATTTAAATGATACCCATATTTTAAAACAAATCAAGCACCCTGCTATTCAAGCCTAACATGACAGGGGAACCTTCTAGGTTAGTAATGCTTTGCTGGTACTCAATTCGAAACTCCTGAAAGAGCACACCAGCAGATCCCCCAAGTGAGTGCTGTGCTCTGTGCAAGGTAGATAAAAGGCTCAGGGGCAACAGGACTCCCGGGAGATGGGTGTGTGGGTTTCTGGGGCTAGTTTCAGTGAACAGTTCCCTATCTTGTAAAAACCTCTTACCAATAATTCCTTTCCTTAGGCAGTACAATAACAAATGCATACTTGTATCCCCTAGCTAGCCATTGCATAATTGTTCAAGAACACTAAGTCTATTCTTCATCTACTAACCAGACAATTATGCTTGGCCTGGAGTAAATGAGGGCACCTGAAAGTGCTTTACCAACCATGTGATGCATCCAGAGGCAGGAAAGCAAGTCTCTCCAATTTCTGCTTTGGAAACTAAATCCTCACAGTCAAGAATATATAAACAAGTAGTGGATGATCTTCTTTAAGATGATGCTTCCCTTAGTTGTGATTTTTTTGCTTTGAGGAGTACATTATTAGCTCCTACCACCACAAATTACTAATCTTTTTACCAAACCCATTTTTTCTTTATTTCCAACTACCTTACTATAACTTTATGTGTCCTAAGCAATAATATTCACAAGTGCACAAGTTTTGCACTCCCTATTTAACTTTTATATACACATATGTATACACACATGTACATCTAAACACACTTGTATTTATAAACACATGTGTATAAGATGTTCATCTGTACACCACCCAATACTGCCTTATTCTTACCATTGTTATTTGTGTGCCATTTGGTTATATTCTGACCTCTGGAAGCAAAATTTCATAGGAAGATTTCTGATTCAGTTTATTAAGTTACTTAGGAACGTTTGTTAGCCATGGGCCATCCCATGTAAGTCTGGAATAGGCAAGAGAAGATTAAAGTCAATGCATTCCACACATTTTAAATGCTCTAAAGAGCTTTATAAGCAGCTAATGAACTTAATTTTGAAACTCACACACCGGATCTTCCTGCTCCAGATTTCTGTGGACTTGCTAATGTTGGTGAATCACAGAAGAAAATCCCTGAGAGCCATCTGCAAAGTGCTAAAACTCTGCTCTTGGACTGTACCTGAGGGGAACCCAGGTAAGTGCGGCAAATAAATTCCTTCACAACAGAGTCTGGTGGTAACTCCTCAACTGTTTTCATGCAGGAATTTGTCTGGCAATGTATTTCTAACTATGCAAACCCACCACTGTAATTTCTGAGATTGAGTTTTAGCCACGTAATATACTGGCAGGAGAGCCAGTAGGACATGAGGTCATATTAATAATTACACTCTGCACTGAGGTGGCGCTGCTTCTGGCAGGCACTAGTTTTACAAATGTCTTCTCATTTCATCTTACAACACACTCGTGAAGCCAGAGGCCTTCACTGCACTTTTACAGACAGCAGCTGAAGCATGAAGAGGTTAAATGGATTGCCCAATCTGAGATCGGGTCTGTGATCACAGATCGCAAAACTCTCTTCATGTGGTCTACAGGAATTATCTATGTACTTAGGTGTGGGCTGTACGTTAAATGCTGGCAATGTCTCTGAAACTATTTCTGCTTAAGTCTGCATACTCATAGACTCTTTAACTCTTGCATTCATTGTACACATCATTTCACTAGTAACTGCGGATCCTGACATTCTAGCAACCATCTGCCAGAGAACTCATTTAATAAATCTTTATGTAGCACTTGCATATGCCGGGCACTGCGGATAAATATTAACTCCTTTAACCTTTACGATGGCCCCATGAGGGGGGTACTGTCATGTTGTATAGGGAAAGAAGCTAAATCACAGGCAAGTTAGATACCAGAGCCGTTCCACAGCCATTAAGTGGTAGAGTTGGATGCAAATCCAAGTGCTTGGTTCCTTTCCTGAACTTTTTCTAGTCATTAAACTTTTAATGATTATTTATTGAAAAATGTACTTTTTTCTTCCTTTCATACTAGTTCAGGGGCTTTTCCATTTGCCAATGTTTAGCTGATTCATCCTAGCATAAATAAAATCTCCCAGTTTAGCTCACCATCTGTCTCACCAATGGTTCTTCTATTCCAGGTGATGGCTGGCTGAGATTCTAGCGCAATGGCCGGAACTGAAGGTCTCCAAAGACACTATTAAAGCATATTAACCCACCAGCTCATCCCACTGAACCCGCAAAAGCACTGCCTAAAAGCCAGGAAGAAAGGAAATTCATTTCTCATTCGTATTCTGGAAAAAGAAAAGCAAAATTCTTCCCTCTAGTTTAACCAAGAAATGGGACAAATTGTTAAAGCAAAGATACTTTTTCCAAGTGACGTCTGTAGCATACATCATGTTAGAAGAGTGGTTTAAATGTGTCATATATTTTCATTCTCTCATTTGATCTCTACACGACTATGCAGTGAAGTAATCAGGGAAGCTATTTTTACAACAGCCATTTTACAGATGAGACAACCAAGGCTCCATGCCATTACATAAATTTAGTCTAAAGTCACCCACGTAATGAGCAGCAGAAACAAGGTTATGTCCAGTGTCATCTGTTAATAAACGCTGTAAATTATCTCATCTCATATTAAGCTCAACAGCTTCTGATGATGTCATTGCTAAACTCAAACATTTAAACAAATAAAAAACCAGAGTGAGCTCCACTAGGGGCTGTGTACACTTGAGAACATTTAATGAGTCCAGGGTCAGCTCCCACCTTCTGTGAGAGAACACCACTTAGAATTTCCCAGGTTGTGTAAGGAGAAGCTTTCCAGGGGACCACACCCAACAACCGAGGCCAGCCTGTCTAGAAGCTGCCCAGGAAGCTCTAGGTTCCAATAAGAGCCATCTCCCTACTCCATGAGCATGTCCTGCTATTATTATTATTATTATTGTTGTTGTTGTTGTTGTTGTTGTTGTTGTTGTTGTTGTTAACACTGGGCTAGGGAATGTGTTCCATCAAAGAAGGAAAGAAAAAGCAATTCACTTGCATGAGTAACGTATGAGCTAGAGGTTGAATCCAGGGTCAACTCCAGCAAGTTTTACTTTCTCTATTACATGTTTTCCATGAGGAATTGCTTATTTTTCTCTTCTAAGTGCTGAAATGATTGCATGGTCACCACTTGTGACTAAAGTTGTTTTTCACAGTCTGCCATGTGAGGTGACAGTCCTCTGAGCAGAGAGCCTTTACTAGGGGCTGGCTTCTCTCTTCCATGTAAGAGCTATGCCCCACTTACCCGTGTTCCAGTAGTCTGACGTGAGCTCCTTTGGCTTTCCTCCCACCAAGTTTTCTTTCTCTGTCCCTCTTTCAGGGAGAGGTGGCCCTTTCCCTTGCCCTCAGCACTTTTCTCTACTCACTAGAATTTTATTTTGGTGATTTATCGATTCACACTGTTGCTACATCTGTGTCCATGTTGAGTACTTCCTTTCTGATTTTCCTGTGCAACTATAGATCAACGCTATTTATAAATGAAATAAAGTGTCTCAAATTAAAATACTAGCAATTAGAAGCCACCAAAAAAAAAATCAAGAGATTAATGCACTATTACTAAGTGTTTGGTGTTTAAGGAGGAAAGTATAACTTAAAATTAGGAAACATTAATTCATCATATTCATAGACTTAAGAAAACTCATCTGATTATAGAGTACAAAGGCTAAGAAAATTTTACATCCTTTTAAAAAAACTCTCAATAATATGAATAGACACTATTTTGTCCTATGCTTATGTTTTTATCAATAATATTAATTATAAATATTAGGTTTCATTGTAGCACTTTTATACTTGCTTTTAACACATTTTGATGACACTCACGCGCCCACTATCTTCCCCTGTCCCCTCCCTATGATCCTTTTCCTCATCTCTAATAATTTCCTTCTACTTTCAGGTCATGACCCCAGCTCCACCAGATTCCACCTATGACAGAAAATATTTAGTATGCTTGTGGCAGATTGCCTATTGGTGGTCAGCTTGTTACACCTAGCTGAACTGAGCTAGCATGGTGTCAGGTGCAGGAGGCCCACCTGAGGTTGTTGGTAGCATTGTAAGAGGCAGAACTAGAGATATCATTGGGAGGCTGCTAGGGAAACTTTTGGAGAAGCTGTTGGAGCTGTTAGAAGCTGCTGGTTTTCTTGGACTATTCTGCTACATGACCATGTCATGAGCTTCCCTGATGAACTTGGCTGTCCTCCTCCTCAGAGGAGGAGCTTGGGACATCATTGTCACCAAGGATGGCTACAGTTTATTTTGGGAAAAATGTGGTCCTCAGATGAGCATCACTTCCTGGCTCTGGGGAGATGGTGCACAGCTCTGTCTACTAGAGAAACTTGTCATGTTGGCTTTCCTGGTGGGAACTCGAATTTCCTCATCTCCAGAGGAGCATGAGACCTCACTGTTGCTGAGGGTGACTGTGGCACTTTTGCGGGGAGCTCTGGTTCTTACCTGGAGTGACTCTACTTCAGATCCCTCAGCCCACTAGCACGGATCCTTCATCCTGCTGGCACAGACTTTCTAGCTTCTACCACTGACCTTGGGCATTCTCAACACAAATCTGTGAAACATGCCTGCATGAGACGCTGCTGTGGGCTCAAGGCCTCCCGTTGGACCTGTGGGAGATACTGTTATGAGCTCTAGGTCTTCAGGTGGACTCACACAGGACATGACTGTGAGATCCAGGCCTTCAGCTGGATTCTTTGGTCTTCAGTGTGTACACAGATTTCCTTTCTTCTATATGTATGATTCTTGGGTGATTCATTATTAACTAATGTTATAAAATATGTGTCCTGTATTGTGTTGTTCCCCTTGCAAAACTCCAAACCACTACAATGTGTCTTTCTCACGCTGACTTATTTAATATGATAATTACCAGTTCTAGCCATTTTCCTGGAAAAAAAAAAACATATTTACATATATCACATTTATTTCATCTAGTCAGCTATTAAATGGGCAACCACGCTAAATCTATATTATTTGATTAGTGTGGATTGTGCTGTGATAAACATGAATGCAAGCATTTATGTAGGACAGTAACAGGAATCAGGATGCTAATTCCTTTGGTTATACACTGAGAGTGATACACCTGGATCACATCTAGTTCAGCTTCCGGTTTTTAAGGAACTTCACATTGATTCCCATGGTGGTTATGCTAAACTGCACCCCCACTAATCATGTGTGAGGGTTTCTTTCACCTTTGTCCTCTCCACTATTCACTTTTTTTTTCTTTTTTTTTTTGTATTCTATAGCCACTCTACCTGGGATGAGCATAATCTTGATTTGTGTCTTCCTGATGGCTAGTGATGTTGAATATTTTTTATATAATTGCTGGCCCTTTGTAGTTTCTTCTTTTGACTAATGGCATTTATTTCATTTGTCCAGGTTTTTTTTTTTATTAAATTACTTGTTATTTAGTTTCTGTAACACGAAGGATTAAAAGTCTCTCATCTTAACTACCAGCCTTACTTTCTTTCTGCTTTATTTTAATGGGAAAACAGAAGTATTCTAACTAGGTCAAGAATAGAATACTGGGGCTGGGGAGATAGCTCAGTAGAATAAATGCTTGCCTGGCAAGTGCAAGGGCCTGAGTTCAATCCCTCATTCTGCCAAAAAAAAAAAAAAAAAGAAGAAGAAGAAGAAGAAGATTAGAGTACTATGTTTAATTTCACCAGTATTAATACTTGTCTGAAAGTACTAGCCCAATATAGGCAAGTAAAGGAAATGAGATACAAATGAACAAAAGAAAATAGATGAACTTATAATTACCAATGGCCTTAGAGAATTAACTATAAAACCACAACAAATAGAAAATTTTGTTCTAGATGTGTTAGCCAAAGTACAGAGATATAGGCATTCTCACCTTTTGCGAGAGTATAATTTTTGGACAATTTACATGGCAGAGAATAGGGCACAAATCAAAGCAAGAATGGGCATACTCTGAAGTCCAACAGTTTCATTCCTGCAAATATATTTATGTGTTTGCACATATGAAAACTAATACACAAGAATATTTGTCACAGCATTATTTTTAATAAGTGACTAGAAGCAAATGCCAGTGAAGTGAGACTTGTTAGATAAATTAGAATATATCCTACAAATATATCATCCTATGTAGTCATTAAAAAGAATCAGGCTGATTTGTTTGTGTTGAGTATGGAACTATCTTCCAGATGTACTGCTGAGTTTTTAAAACAATATGAAAATTAACTTACCATTTGCATGTACAAACGTGGAAAAAGATAATGCTTTACTTAAATACTTAATTAACTGTCAAAAGTGATAGCCTCTCAGAATGGGACCACGACTAAGAGAAAGAGGTAAGAGGAAGATTTATGTTTCTGCAACATGCTTTTTGGTATTATTAGTTAAACAGCTTTTTTTTTTTTTAGTTAAACAGTTTTAAAGAGTAGTAGTAAAACACAAAGGTCAAAGAAGCAAAAAGAAAAATCAAAACAGTGATAACACAAATCTACTTCCTCTGAAAGAAATGGAGAAGAAACACATATGGGACCTGCTTTTGTGTCTACTGCCTCATAATTAACCACCCTGAAAGTGAGAAGCTTAAACATGAGAAAATTTCCTGTGGGTTGAGTGGGCTGAGCTGGACCATTGTCCATAGGGTATTGCTGAGACTACTCCCCAGCTACACACTCTCAGCTGGGAGCTGGTTGCCCTTCAAGAGATAGCGGCACGATCTGCAAGACTTCCCATGTTCCTCTCTGTCCCAGATCTAAGGGAGTTTCTTGACACCACAGCAACTGGCTTCCAAGTTGGAAGCTGCTACCTCTGAAGACTTAGGTCTGGAACCAGCCCAGAATCACTTCCTCTGCATTCTAAGGGAAATACTCAAAGCATACTCTGAATCCAGCCCTGAAAGGGCAGGAACAATAAACCTTCTCACAACCTAGAAGAACTAGCAGGGAATCTAGTGGTTATCTTTAGTCCACAGTCTCCACATTTTCAAATCACCACTGTTACCACACTACTTAAACTTATCTTTTAAAGTATAAATAAACCTGGCTAGAATCTCCTTATACGTATCTCATAATAGTTTTATTTCTCCAACAAAACAAAATAATTTCTGGCTCTAGGTTAACAAAAAAATAATTTTATACACTCTTAGAGCTTAAAAGCAGCTTCAAAAACTATTTGAAATTTAGTTCTAGTTTATATATAGGTCTGTTTTATAGATGTCAAGATCAGGTGGCATATCTATAAAATCTAGAGAAACTAGGTGGAGGAAATTTTAATCAATCTTTTTTCTTTTCCAACAAGAGAAGCCAAGATATTTCTGCAAAGAAAACAAGTGCTCTGGAAAGCAAAAGCAACCATTAATCAAAGGTGTAAACATTATTAGTATCAGCGAAGAAAAACGAGGTCCAGAGACCATCCTCAGGAGCCCAGGAGTGACTGTACTGGCCCCAGGTTCCCCATTCTTTTCTTATGGAGCTAATGATCAGGACATAAGGTTTGAGGAAAGACCTCCAGTCCCCCAGAGTGAAGATGTGCCATTTCCTATAACCCAGCATTCTTATCACTTCTTGAATGCATCTTATTCCTTCTTGTCTCTGAGTATTTTCAGATACCACTTCTACTTACCATGATGCCCCCCTCTTCCTGCACCTATCCGTTGGACTTTGCTAGCTCTTCTTCATCCCACAGGTGGAAAGACTGTATTTCTCATCCACAGGGAAATTTTCTTTGATCCCTTGCCCTTTCCAAAATTATGTTAGATGCCCTTGGGATAACTCCTCCTTCTGCTGTGTAAACAATTCTGCATAGGCTTCTTGAGTTTTTCTCTGGGGTCTTAACTCAGGGATGGCCCACACATCCATGATTGATCTCTAAGACTACTATGCCTGGATCAGAGCAGTTGGTTCAACAGTGAATACCGCACTCAATCTGAACTTATGACAAGCTCTTATCAACAGAAAGACTTGGAATTATAAATAACTAAGTCACATTAAAGAATCATATCAGAAGGAAAACGGATACATTCCTTCCAAGGAAATATGACTAATTTGGTTCTCATACTTTTTTTTTTTTTTTTTTGCCACTTCCTTGGATCATGTTGACAACTCCATGTCTTGCTCTGTTGAAGCTCTCAAGAGTTATATGTGACTTCCAACCAAAAGGCAACATAATTTATACCAACTAGAATGAAGTTATGCACGTATACATGAATGAATGCTATAAGCATTTCTTCTGTGTCCTTTTTCTGGAGCCAGAATGAAAGCTCTGTGGAGATGTGGAAGTCATCCACCTTGCTTGGTGCTGCATCCTGAGCATCAAGCAGATTTCCTGGCACATGGTCCACATTCCATAAATACTCATCCGATGAATGAATAGATGGAAGTGCAAGTCTGATACAGTTCTTTGGGAAGTACCTGAGCAAGAATTAGAGTTCATTTTGGTTGGTTGGGGAGGTTAAAGAACGACTGTGGGTTTGGTTATCATGTTGTTGAGAAATACTTTGAATTGAAATCTTTGATCGAATTGCTCCAGGAGTGACTTATCTCAAACTTTTGGAAACACTACAGGCTGGCAGAAAAAAGTTAAATGCAAAGACCTGAGTATTCTGCGGTGACCAGACTGGCTGCGTCAGCCTGCTTATCATCATCAGAAGAAAAGCTCTCTGAACCTGGGCCATGCAGAAGCAAAGGATGGAAACTCTGGAAAACAGCAACACTGCGAGGGCTACATGGTCCATCATAAACTGACCGGTAAGGGTCAGGTGCGCAGCAGAGCAACTCTAGCAGGACCTGGTGGCCAACATGTGAGGGCGGAGTGGCCATGACCATCATGAGCAGCAAGGAGAGCTACTAGGGGTGCACAGCAATGGCGGCACCGGAGGAATCCCCATTCCTGTCTATACCGTGTCCCCAGAAGAAACAAAATGGAACCAGGGCCAGCAGAGTTGAAATTTCAGTATGCAAAGTGACTGGAAAGCTACAGAGCTCCCAGATGCTCCCCTGCCCCTCCAGCTCTGGGTACACCCACGGCTGGCTTCCTTTCCAAGCTTTACCGTCTTCTCCCTGCATGCTAAATGTTTTAGTGAGAATCGGGCCTCCTGCAGGAGGTTTGGATCCATCACAGAGGTGTGTCTCCTCGTAACTTCACATTTTTGGTAGGACATGAACCTGCTACATAACTTGATCTGATGTGTGAAGGATGGATTTAAGAAATGGATGCTTTGGGGAGCTGGGGAGATAGCTCTGAGGCGCAAGTGCCTGCTGGGCAAGTACAAGGTCGTGAGTTTGAACCCCGGTCCCACAAAAAAAAAAAAAAAAAAAAAAAAAAAAAAAAAAAAAAAAAAAAAAAATA
>PVJA010021509.1:0-18303 GCA_004027025.1 Myocastor coypus | reverse complement strand
GAACTGTGGAATCATATGCACCTAAGAGACCAGGAGAAAAGCCTGATTTCCCAGCACTCACAAGGAAGTCACTGAGCTCATGTGACCCACCTCTGCTCTGGGGGGAGGTTTGCACTCTGCCGGTTCAAATTTGTCCAATCCTGCTAGGAAAATCCTCTGCCACGGTACAGCTGTCTGTGCAGAGGGAGATGTTTTGGTGGACCTTTGTCCACCAAATGTTAATATTTCTGAGAAACTATATCTTAATTTTTTAAACATTTCATCAGAGGTTTTAGTCTGCTTGGTTGGGGAAGAATTATATAGCCTAGTGGTTAAACTCCTGTATGCTCTAGGCAGACGATGTTGGTTCATACCTTCCGCTATGTTCGTTACAGAATGACCAGTCCCTTAACCTCCCTAAGAGTTACCATCCGCCCAGAAATGGAGATAGCAGTAGGATGTCCTTCAAATAATTGATATAAGAATTAACTAGTATACAGTAAGCAGTAAATGTTATATAACTGCTATCTTTAATCCCATGATATAAAATTATTATATAGTGTACATTCAGATCTGTAGCATGGCAGTTTTTTGTTTGTTTGTTTTGTTTTTTTGTCTTTTTGAGACAGGGTCTCGCTATGCAGTTCAGGCTGGCCTTGAGCTCATTTTCGTAGACCAGGCTGGCCTCGACCTCACACCGATCCTCCTGCCTCAGCTTCCTGAGTGCTGGGATTACAGGCATGTGCCACCACGCCTGACTAGCATGGCAGTTTTTAAAAACTGCTACATGCTTTTCACATTGTCCCACTTATATTCCTAACTCCAAGAAATATGAGAATAATAGACTGGGTATAACTGTACCCTGATAGACCAATGAGTTAAATAGTAACAGGTTTACGAAGCATTTAGAAAATAAGTGGGTGTGGATTTCTAATGGGATAAAAGAGAATTTTTAACCATAGCATAATCATCAGATCCAAGCTTGAACGATATGTATAGTTGGTCAAATGCCCATGTCATTTCTACTGATTTCAAAGTTTATTTTCTTCCTAAACTAAAAGTTCTGTGTTAATCTGGGGACCCACGGCCAGCAGAGTGCCACATGACCTTCAGACAGGAAGGCTCCACAGAGAATCACACTGACTCCGGTACAGAGAGTGTTTGAAAGATTGGAGAAATGAAAGCCAAAAAACTAGAGCCCTGGGTTGAAAGAGACCACAAGTGCATTAGGTCCTGGTGGATCAACAATACAGAGATTCTGAAAATCAATGCATCGCTTGCTTATTGATGAATATTCTGACTTCAATATAAACAACATTCACCTCTTTCTTGTGATCAGAATTATAATATATCCAACCCAGTAGCATTTCCACCCAGTCATCACTGTAATTGTATAAATGATGAAACTGAGTGTCAGCGAGGCTAGACAGACTCTCCAGGACAGAAGGGGCCAAATGCTTTTCATCCAGCCTCAGCAAACACCTCGATGTCCAGGCCAGTCTCTGGATGCAGAAGTGAACGTGAGAAGGAGGAGTACATTCCCTGAAGGTCCACCCTGGTCCAGCTAAGATCACAGGCAAGCTCCCATTTGCCTCCTCCCAGGCACCCTTCCCTGAACTGAGACCCGTTTACCATCATAGCCTTTCTTTAAAAAAAAAAAAAAAAAAAAAATCATGGCTAAGTATAAAAAGTGATCTTCTTATACTGCCCTTAAGACATTTAATAGTCTTTATACCAAAAGGCCCAAATGACTGTCTTAGAAGTACGATCTTAGAAAAATTTTCTATTTCCTAATGAGCTTTCTTTAATTAGGTTAAAAACCATGCACAGTATTTATTTTCCGTGCCATGCAGCAGTGGTAACTACATGTGAACCTTCTCTCCAAGTCTCCCACAGATGGGCAGCCCAGCTTAAGGCTCTGTTCTGCATCCTGAATGAGGGTGGTCAGCCTGCCACCTGCATCAGAATCCTTAAGGCTAAATCAGGTGCCAGCGTGAAATGGCAAACCATCCTCTCGTCCCTCTTCCCTTTCCCTGCCCTCCACTGCCCTCTCCTTCCTCTTTCACAATCAAAATATTCGACCTCAGACTGCCAGTAAAGCACAAAAACAGCTCAGTGTTTTGCTTTACTCTAGTCAAAGAAATATTGCTGTATCTGAAATGAAAACACCAGGGCACAAGCTACATTTACTCTTAATCATACGTAATTCCAAAAATGTTATTCTAAGAAGTTGTACCAACACTTTTGAGACTGGATTGGCTTCCTGTTTACCTTCAGTCAGAGGATTTTAGGTTAAAGCAAGAAATGAGGAAAAAGAAAACAATTTTATCAGATTGTAATTTTAAAAGTGGGTATAGAATTATTTGCACCTCCAACACACACACACGCACACACACACACACACACACACACACACACAGTCAAGTTAGAAGAGAAAGCAGAAATACTCTGTAACAGAAGCACAAGTTTTACTTGTTCTAATTTTTTTTTTTCCTGCACCAAAATGATTGCAGGCAGCTCCGTTGGACTCCCTCAGAGGGGTCCCATGCACACATAGGAGGCATACGGTTTTAATTTACAAGGGCTCATCTATATATATATTTTTTCTTTTCTTTTTTTCTTTTTTTTGGCCAGGCACTCACAGAAGGACTACATTCTAAATTCAATACCAAAGCCTGATGTTTTGCAGTTTTCCCAGATAGCATACACCATTTTCAATTACACAATGACAACAGAACTAATTAAGGCAGCACTGAGATAGGCTCTTTATACTGGGCTTTTTGAGAAATGGAATAATGCATTTAGGAAATCTTGTTTTATCATCTTTGAATTATATGAAAGTTTAGGGTAATTATTAGCCTGCCTTGTTGATAAAAATTGATTGATGGTGATTTTCTCCTTCTATTCTAGTACTTTTTAAATAGTGAGATTTGTGTACAAGTGACCTGATTCACATTTAGACCTACTGTACAGGCCTGTCTATATTAAACGTTTGTACCTTACCATGTTTAAAATGTAAATTCTCACACACCTGTAATCCCAGCACTTGGGAGGCTGAGGCAGGAGGATCAGTGTGAGTTTGAGACCAGCCTGGGCTACAAAAGTGAGCTCAAGGCCAGCCTGAACTGCATAGTGAGACCCTGTCTCAAAAAGACAAAAAAAAAAAAAAAAAGTAAATTCTAATGAACGATGGCTGACCTTAAAATGACAAGCCAATTTGGTATCATATGAATCAGCTATGAATGCCTAAAAATGAAGAAAATCACAAAGACCATCGCTTTTGTTTTTGATTGCTATGTATTAATTATGCATATTATTATAACTTATGTTATAATAGTAGGGGTTTGGATGATATTTCAGTGCATACAGTGCCCTCCCCTTTACTTCCAATCTTCCAGCAGTCACTGTTCTATATTCAGGTCAACTTTTCTCTTTAACTTTTATATATCAGAACAAGGGTGGTACTTGAAGTCTTTCGATGAGCTGTTTACAGAAAGAAATAGGTAGGTAGCTAGACAGATACACAAACACATATACAGAACTTTCATGAGAATTATAAAGTAAGATTCTGTGGGACTTAATCCAAGAACTACTTCACCACTCACAAGTACACATTTGTGTAAAAATGAAAAAGATCACTTTCATAATTACTGCAAAAGAGTACAGATGTCCTGAGAGATAAGAATGAGCTTATGCAAGATTCCTGGGTTGCAAATTCAAGAAGGGACAGATCGAAGCTGAAAGCTTGGGCAGCATTGTACCTTCTGCATCTCCAGGAAGGCCGAGCTGCTCAGAAAGATGGGCGTAGTGAAGTTTGAGCTTTCTGTCACTACCATCTCCTGATCAATCAGTTCCTAGGGGAATTCAGGGAGTGAAAGGTACTCAAAGCATAGAGGTTTTCATTTTCTACTCTCGAGGTATCAAAGTGCTACTGAACTGGGGGTCCAATTTTAAAATACATTGTGCCTATTGCAGCATTGCTCAGATTGTATCGCACCAGCATTAATGTTAAGCAAAATACTGATATTTCTGTATCTGTATACATGAGTGCACGCACGCACAGTTCCACCACCACCCACATGCGAGGGGACCAGATGAAGACAAAGATGTAAAAATGGCTCCTTATCTCAGGGCTTCTTAGAAATTGTATTAGGCCAATATGAAACTCCAATAGGGGCATGAGGCATGGGCTTTTTCTAAACTTTTTTGAACAAATTTATTTCCCATCATTCTCTTGCAGGGGGAAGATACTGTATTTCACAGAACAGGATTTTGGGAAATGTTGGTCTAACTCTTCAGTGTTTATCCTTACCATATATATCCTGGTGTAAAACGCTATTACTTTCTGAGGGGTCACCATGATGTATGTGCAGAAAACACTTTTTCTCTTACACAGTGGAGGCCTGTGGACTTTGGTCAGATAAGCCTACTAGGGCATTCGCTGGCTGTACGAACTTGAATAAATATTTAATTGCTTTGAAGCTTAGATTCTTCATCGACTAAAAGGGATAGTAATTAGTACCATCTCAGAGTACTGTTTCAGTGACAATGTGTGTATGCAAAGAACAAAACAGGAGATTCTCAAAGATATAGACTTAATCTGTGTTGTAATCTCTGTGATTCATCAGAAGTTGGCCTGTCATCCACAAGCTAGCAACAAAATTGACTTAGAAGTTTAAAGTCCCACAGGTTGTACTGAAGCGATCGTTCACCTGTTCACATATCTGTGTACACTTGTGGTATGCAATTGAACCTGGTGTCTATCCACATTGGACTATCATAAGCAATGGAGAGCAGCTCTGAAAGACTTGAGAAAGGCCTAATAAAATGAGATCTTTGATATCAGAAAATGTGGCTGAGTCTGTGGCTTGATAAACAACAAGGAGGAGTGGAGATGTGTTTATCAGTTGTGTTAATGGACCTGAAATATTTTTATCACTAAGTTCATACTTAGCAATTTTTGTCTGTGGGTCTCACTCTTCCACATTGTGAGAAAATAGTATTCCTTAAAGTTTAAAAATGCTACTTGCAATTTCTTTTCCAATACTTTATTGGAATATATATATATATATATATATATATATATATATATATATATATACAGGGTCTTGCTACACAGCTCAGACTCATAGTGATGCTCCTGTCTCAGCCTCTCCAGCCTCCAGCACTGGGATTACAGGCATGCACTATGTACCACCGTGCCTGGTTTTGGTGACTGGTGTGGCCTGTGGTGCAGGGCCAGCACAGCATGCAGTACTGAGCTTGCCAGGCAGGCACTTAGACCGCTGAGCTATCTCCCAGGCCCCACATCACCCAAATTCTGGCTGTACTCCCAAGCTTCCTATGTGGTAAACTATATCATTTAATAAAGGATAAACAAGCTCAAGAATTTCATTAGGACAACTTTGGATTTTTTGTTTTGTTTTTCTCCTTGTACTGGGGATTGAACTCAGGGCCACGTGTTTGCCAGACCGGTGCCTATGCCAGTGAGCTATCTCCCTAGCCCTCAGTAGAACAACTTCGGAAGTAGGAGCATGTCTCCTATTCTGAGAAACAGAACTGGGTGCTCTGCTATTTTCCCTGTGCTCTAGCCCTCTGGGAAAAAAACAGGAAGGATGGTGCGGCAGTGATGGCTGTGCATGTTAATGTGTGGGACAATTCTTGGTAACTGATACACAAGAGGAGTGATGGCAAACTTTTGAGAGATCTAGTGCCAAACTGCAGCCCCAAACTCCCTTATTTATTGGTAAGGACAACACTGCAATTAAACCTGAATACTAAGGTTTTAGTTTAGAGAAAACAACTCTGCATTATGACTTTTCTCTTAGAAACTCCATAACACACAAACTATAGGTTCACTACCTCTGCCTCAGTGTGAATTCACTTTGTAGGTAGTCAAATCTGCCAGCGGGACCTTGAGAGAGTAGAACCTGGACCTGATGAATCTTCATAAGAAAAGAGCCTCTTGGAAGGGTTGCTACCCTTTCTGGTGAGGGTTCCTAAGTAGGGACACTATCTGCAGGAACATCTGAGTAGGAGGAAGGCTATGGAGACGCCCACCCTGGGAGCTGGCTACCTGGGTGCTGGAGGGAAACCAACAGTTAGTGAATGTGAGTGCTCAAAGGGCCTCCTACAGCACTTTTGTCAGGGTGACCTTTTAATAGGAGCTACACCAACACACCCCCCACCCCCACCCCCCACACAGAGGCACAGAGGCACAGAATCACCTATGATGTGCACTTGGTACCTGTTGCTTTAAAAGGTGTTAGAAAGCAAAATTATTTTAAAATTGTGCATTTTATGAATTTAGTGCTTCTACGAGTATTTGAAAAATATTGATACAGGTATTGGAGACAAATGCGCCATTTTTATTCCCTGGTGTGACACCCTGAATATGTAAATAAGAACAAATTGTACAATAGATATTGTGAAGTAAGAAAGTGTTCAAAAGGAAAGGGTAACTAGAGGGAGGAGGGGAGAGGAAGGGAAAATGAGAAAAGGATACAATGGAAACGGCTTCGAAAATAAGGCTGGAAAGAGGGGTTGGAGGGAAGGGAGGGAAAAGAAGGGTTCAAGACAAATTAAGGTATATCCTGTACAGGTATAAATTCCTTACAATGAATGTGATCACTGTATATACCTGAATTGTATCAATAGACTTTATTAAAGAATTTCAAAGCCAGGTGAAGTTATGACTGTAGATTCCCTAGAGACACCAGTATCCATAGGGATGAAATTTACGGTGTCCTGTAGGAGCGAGCCTGGTCTCCAGTGCTCCTCATCAGTGGAGGCTAAAGCTTCTGGGTCATGCCTAAATCCCCTCTTTCCCAGTCATCTGAAAGCCACTCCCTGCATCAGTGAGAGCTGACTTTCCAGAGCTCCCCATTGTCTTCCTAACTTGGCTCAAGCTTCTCCCGAGGACTGAAAGCTTTTCTCCTGCTTCCAGGTGCAGTCAGGAAGCAGGCCGAGGCGTGTTAACCCTCGCTGTGCCTCTAGCAGTCCAAGTGCCTCGAGCCTCTCTTTTTCGCAGCCACCTAATTCTCCGGAGAAGCTTCTAGTCAGGCTCCCCCTCAGCTGTGCCGCTCTTTCCTGCGCCTAACTATGGGGGTGAACACTGCAATTGGTGGTTTACTTTTCTGTACCCCCACTTTCTGCGCCCTCCCTCCTCGGATGCGGAATCCTGCTTCTCTCGCCCCAAGGTACCACTTAGGGCACCGCTGCCTGAGGATGTTTAGTAAGTATCTACTAAATGAAAGGATAGGAGCAGATCAAGGAATAAGGAGAGCAGTGGCAAAAACGCATCCTGAGATACCCTCTAGTAGTCACAGGCATCAAGGTCTCTGTAAAATTAAGACAACAACGGCATGGGCTGGGGAGATAGCTCCATGGCACTAGCGCCTGCCTGGCAAGTGCAAGGTCGTGAGTTCAAACCCTAGCCCCGAAAGAATTTTTTTTTTAAAATACTACAATAGCACTTTATCGATAAAGCTGAGTCACATAGTTAAACCAGTCATTTAGAATAATCTTACAGGGAGAACAAAAGTGTTCATACACTGCGATGAACTGCATTGTTCCGGGATTCAGAAGGACTCGTGAAGTTTGCATATTTTTTTAAGACTCCTTTTTTTGTTTTGTTTTTTAAAGGGGCCTCTTCGACTTCGCACTCGGTGGAAGCCTCCGCCAGAGCTCAGTTCTGCAGCAGAGAAGGCCCAGGCCCCTGGGGTCCCAGTGGCCTAGGGCGCCCTCCGGGCAGGGGCGGCTGGGCAGCTCCCCAGGACCTGCCCGTGGGGGCAGAGCTCGGTCGCCCACCTCCTAGGTCGCAGACGGGCGCCTCCAGCCAGCCCCCGCCCCTTGAGTCCCCAAGTTTTTCTCTACAAACACGTAACGGATCGTTTCTTTGTTTCCGTTTCTGACTTGATTAAAGGAGAGAAAAAAGTTCGATACAAGAATGGTAGCGGCAGAAGAAGCAGCTGGCCGCGCGTCCGGCCTAAGTTTGAGCGGCGTCAGGCTTTTGCCCTCTGCAGCGCCTCAGCTAACTTCTCCGGGGGTGGCGCGCCCCAATCCGGGACGTTTCCGGAGGGCCCCGCAGGCGCCGGCTCAAGAGGGGCGTGCGTCCCGGCCGTGGCGCGCGGCTCGCCGTTTGTAACCAGCGTTAAGAGCAGGATTTTTAAACATGAGAACACATAAAAGAAAGAAAAGCTAAATCCCGCGGTCCGCCGACTCCCATTCATTATCCCCAGCAGCATCTGGGACCATTCTCCTACTTGATCTCGCCCTTTCTTCCGCAAAAGCAAAAGCAGCCAAGCCCGTCCCGCTCCACAGCAAACCCACTCTTTGTGCCCGAGCGGTGCCTCCGCCGCCACCGCCACTTCCTCCTCCCGACTCCTCCGCCTCCCGCCCGCCGCCGGCCAGGGCTCCAAGGCTGAGGCGGCGGGCGGGATCCCTCTGCGCCGGGAAGTCAGGGCGGCGATTGGGCGACGGTCCCTGAGCCTCCAGTTCCGCGTCGGTTTCAAGGCTCCTCCCTCCTGGTGAAAGATAGACTGCGGGGCGCCTGGAAACCGGTCCGAGGGCGCGCGAGGGAGAGGAGAGGCAGCGAGTTGAGGGATTGACACAAATGGTCAGGCGGCGGCGGCGGAGAAGGAGGCGGAGGCGCAGGGGGGAGCCGAGGCTGCTGGACTGCGGAGAGTTGCGCGCCCCACCGAGCCGCGAGCACTAACGCGCGCCGCCAGCCGGGAGCTGAGTGCCCAGGGCCGGGAAGGCGGGACGCGACCCGGCGCCCGAGCCAGCCCGGCTCACCCCGCCGCCCGCGCGCTTCATGCACCGCAAGTTTCCGCGGCGGCGGCGGCGGCTGCGGGACTCCGAGCAGAAGCCGGGGCAGCGGGCCGTGCGCGGCTCGGGCTCGACGGAGGGCACCAGCGAGGACGACGAGGAGGTCTCCGGTCGCAGCCGAGCGGCGCCGAGAAAGTATGGCTGAGGAGGTGGCGCCTAAGAAGTCCCGGGCCGCCGCGGGCGGCGCGAGCTGGGAACTTTGTGCTCGGGCGCCCCTGGCTTGGCCGGCGGAGGAGGGGAGCGGGGACGCGCGCGACCACTGCCGCCCCACTGGCGACCCCCGGCGCTGGGCGCGCCGGCTGCTGCTCCTGCTCTGGCTGCTGGAGGCCCCGCTGCTGCTAGGGGTCCGAGCGCAAGCGGCCGGCCAGGGGCCCGGGCCAGGGCAGCAAGCCCCGCCGCCGCCCCAGCCGCCCCAGCCGCAGCAGGGCGCCCAGCAATACAACGGCGAGCGGGGCATCTCCATCCCGGACCACGGCTACTGCCAGCCCATCTCCATCCCTCTGTGCACGGACATCGCGTACAACCAGACTATCATGCCCAACCTGCTGGGCCACACGAACCAGGAGGACGCAGGCCTCGAGGTGCACCAGTTCTACCCGCTGGTGAAGGTGCAGTGCTCCGCCGAGCTCAAATTCTTCCTGTGCTCCATGTACGCGCCGGTGTGCACCGTGCTGGAGCAGGCGCTGCCGCCCTGCCGCTCCCTGTGCGAGCGCGCGCGCCAGGGCTGCGAGGCGCTCATGAACAAGTTCGGCTTCCAGTGGCCCGACACGCTCAAGTGCGAGAAGTTCCCGGTACACGGCGCCGGGGAGCTGTGCGTGGGCCAGAACACGTCCGACAAAGGCACCCCGACACCCTCGCTGCTGCCGGAGTTCTGGACCAGCAACCCCCAGCACGGTGGCGGGGGGCACCGCGGCGGCTTCGCAGGAGGCGCCGGCCCGGCAGACCGCGGCAAGTTCTCGTGCCCGCGCGCCCTCAAGGTGCCTTCCTACCTCAACTACCACTTCCTGGGGGAGAAGGACTGCGGCGCACCTTGCGAGCCCACCAAGGTCTACGGGCTCATGTACTTCGGGCCGGAGGAGCTGCGCTTCTCGCGCACCTGGATCGGCATCTGGTCCGTGCTGTGCTGCGCGTCCACGCTCTTCACGGTGCTCACCTACCTGGTGGACATGCGGCGCTTCAGCTACCCGGAGCGACCCATCATCTTCCTGTCCGGCTGCTACACGGCGGTGGCTGTGGCCTACATCGCTGGCTTCCTGCTGGAGGACCGGGTGGTGTGCAACGACAAGTTCTCGGAGGACGGGGCGCGCACCGTGGCACAGGGCACCAAGAAGGAGGGCTGCACTATCCTCTTCATGATGCTCTACTTCTTCAGCATGGCCAGCTCCATCTGGTGGGTGATCCTGTCCCTCACCTGGTTCCTGGCAGCTGGCATGAAGTGGGGCCACGAGGCCATCGAGGCCAATTCACAGTATTTTCACCTGGCCGCCTGGGCCGTGCCCGCCATCAAGACCATCACCATCCTGGCGCTAGGCCAGGTGGACGGCGACGTGCTGAGTGGAGTGTGCTTTGTGGGGCTTAACAACGTGGACGCGCTGCGGGGCTTCGTGCTGGCGCCACTCTTCGTGTACCTGTTCATCGGCACGTCCTTCCTGCTCGCCGGCTTCGTGTCGCTCTTCCGCATCCGTACTATCATGAAGCACGACGGCACCAAGACCGAGAAGCTAGAGAAGCTCATGGTGCGCATCGGCGTCTTCAGCGTGCTTTACACTGTGCCTGCCACCATCGTCATTGCCTGCTACTTCTACGAGCAGGCCTTCCGGGACCAGTGGGAGCGCAGCTGGGTGGCCCAGAGCTGCAAGAGCTATGCTATCCCCTGCCCTCACCTCCAGGGAGGTGGGGGCGCTCCGCCGCATCCACCCATGAGCCCGGACTTCACGGTCTTCATGATCAAATATCTTATGACACTGATAGTGGGCATCACATCGGGCTTCTGGATCTGGTCAGGCAAGACACTCAACTCCTGGAGGAAGTTCTACACGAGACTCACCAACAGCAAGCAAGGGGAGACCACCGTGTGAGACCCCGGACTCGGCCCTTCCCGGGACCCTACTGGGAGTTTACGCCCTGCCTAGCCAGCTAGGCTTCCTCTCTAGACCCACACTTTCGCAGGCCCCTTCTACCAGCGCAGTCCGTGAGCCTCGGCTCTTCCCAGGGCTAACGGACTGGAGGGCTGCACTGCCAGAGGGGTGTGGACTGGACCGCTGCTCTTGACCTGATATTCTGGTACCAGGACTGTTCACTTTTATGATTGTAAATAGCCTGTGTAAGATTTTTGTAAGTATATTTGTATTTAAAGACTACCGATCACGCGTCTTTCTTTCTTTCTTTCTTTCTTTCTTTCTTTCTTTCTTTCTTTCTTTCTTTCTTTTTTGTTTCTAAGATTTTAATTATTTAGGGTGGTTTAACCATTTGAGACTTTTCTCTCTTGCCCTTCTCGGAGGACTACAGAGAAGATAAAACCGCAGCACCGCATAATGCTCCTGTGCTTCCTTGTGCGCCCTGCCCTGCCCGCCCTGCCTGGCCTGCCCGGGCATAGGGCCTGCAGCCCACATTGCTGGGGTCACTTCCCACCTCTTCCATCTGCCCTGCCCTTCCTTCCTTGGGACTGGGACTCTTAAGGTGCAAAACGCCACGTTCCAAAACCCGAGGTGGGCCTTCGCCCATTCCAGCTCCTTCCTTCTTTAGTGGCAGAGTTAAGAAGCTCGGCCTGTCCCTTTGACTTCCCAAGTCTGAATTTGGAAACCCTCCCCCAACTTCAGAGGGGTTCAGGCAGGCGTGCATTCCCACCCTCCCCCACTCTCCTTTAAGGCCCACAGACTCCCTCCGTCCACCTTAAGTGGGCGAGAGGCTGACAGGGCTAACCGATGCCAAACTTTTTTAAGTCTAGTTTTTGAGGGATGAGCTCATTTCATTCTCTAGCGTCTAAAACGTGGTGTGGTTTGGCCGGCGTCACGGAAAGATATGGTTACTGAACGGGGAAGAGGCCTGAAGCATGGTGTGGGAAGGGAGAGACTGAAGAGGGGTTATAAAATGTTAATTCTAATTGCATACTGATGCCTGGCAACCTGCCTTGAAGAGGGAGACAGCCTGAGTTGAGATTTTTACCCTTCTGGAAATTGGAAACTAGAGGTCACCTGGAAAGCTCTGTGCAGGGATTGATCTTTGCATTCCTTAGCCAGACAGCAGAACATAAACAGGATGAAAACTTGAAGGGGATTTCAGTGTGATGGGTGTCTTCAAAATGAAGTATTATTTTCTTACTTTTAATCAAATGATAATTAGACATATATCAGAAACTTTAAAATGTAAAAGTTGTACACTTTCAACATATTATTATGATTGTTATTCAGTGACACATCGTGAAGGAGGAGCAACAATCCCCATCCCTAATAATAACCTAGTAGGATTTCAGGAGGCAGAGGAAACAGAATAATCAATGAGGTTTGTTCCTGACCGAAGCAGAGCAGCCCATGGGCCTGCATGCTGCAGAGAAACTGTGCAGTCTGGGACGTGAAATCCTGTGTGCTCTTTTTTGGATTTATAAAAATCTGTCAAATGTAAACCTTTGAAGCCATTTAAAGATATTCACTTTAGTTCTCTGTGAAAAGGAGAAGGATCGTCCTCCTGATTGTATTGTTTTAAACTTTAAGAGTTTATCCAAATACCGGTACTTAGGATCTAAATTTATCTATATCTGTCATGCCCTAAAATGGCATTGGTCTTTGAATTTGGTTAGCATTTATTCTGTTCACTATCACAAGATCATCTATATTTATAGAGGAATAGAAGTTTATATATATAAAATGCCATATTTTTAATTTCGCAAATAAAAAATCAAAGTTTTGTACAAAATTATATGGTTTTTGTGTCTGAAAATAATAGAGCTTGACCTGTCTGAAATGTCTTTGCATTTTATTGTGGCTCACAACCAGTCCTACAATATAAAAATTCAATGATTCAGTGAAAAATTCTATTCTTAATTATTTAGTCCAGGTTTTCTGAAGAATAACGCTATTTGCTATGGACATGGAGTACCAAGAAGAGATCTGTTTTCATGACAGTAGAAAACAGAAACATGCAAAGTATTTGAAGATTACTAAAAGATAACTGATTTTAGTATTAAAGCCTTTTGTCTTTCAAGGAATAAATTTACATACCTTTTTATAATATGGTAGTTTATTTTTAAATCATTACCTTGGTCATGATTTTTAGGAGTTATTGTCTTATCTCCCATAATCTTGGATATTTTCAAGCCATTAATAGGTGATCAATAAATGGTACCCATTTATTTGTAAGCATTTGAAAACACCAGTTGGGCTTATCAGTCTATTTTGTAGGCTGCTTTGAAGACTGCATTTTTAAAGTTAAAGGAACCTTTTTCAGATGAATCTTCTAGTTGGTTTACTCAGAATTTGTCGATGTGACATGCATATATCTAAATATACATATGCACCTAAGTGTATACATATATTAAAAATAAAAATGCATAATGCATTAATGCATTTTATACTATGAGAACAGTATTATTAGAAATGGAAAACTTCAAATACCTTTAGATTTAAAATACTTTGATTCTATTTTTCCCTTGCAAATATTTTTTGATAAAATGACAAGGGGCTGAAACAAAGATCATTAATAGAATAATAGAGTTACTTTCATGGTTATAAGGCAAATGTGTGAGAGGTCATCCTCATCATTTATTTTAGAACAAAAGAAAAAATTTAATTGAAAATATAGCATTCAATGCTCCGTAGCAACACAACATATAATTTTGTTCTTTTTTGCATTAACATAACAGTAGACATCTGAAATGGTTTGGTTGTACACACACACACACGCACACACACACTCTTTGGCCAAATTAAAAGATGTATTTTTATCAGGTATTTACATAATTAGCTATTAATCTCTATGTAAGGACACAATGTTGGAACAGTCTTATTTTGAGTGTCCTTAACGTGATTTAATTATCAATATGATAAGGAAAGCTTTTGTTATTGAAGTAGTTTCAGAAGACATTTTAAAGTTACCCCAGGCTTTAATTTTAGAAAACAAGTATTTTTAGAAAAGAAGTATTTTTTTTGTTTCAAAACTGATGCCAAAGGGCTGGGGAGGTAGCTCAGTGGCACAAGTGCCTGCCTGGCAAGTGCAAGGCCCTGAGTTTGATCCCTGGTACTGCAAAACAAACAAACAAAACACTGATGGCAAAACAAGATTGACTTTATGGAAAACCATAAAGCTACTGGGAATACTATGCCATTAGCATGCAATTCCTATAACACCCTATCTTGGAGTTATTTGATTTACATGAGATTTTTTTTTTCTTTTTTTAAAATCAAGTATCAGTAGGAGTTTGTTTCTCCACCTTCACTTGATTTAGCTTTTGGACTAAGTGTATATGTAGTGTGAAATCTCTTACAAATTTTTTCTGCTTCAACTTTGTGCAGGCAAAGTCACACTTTCCCTGGTGGAGTAATCTGTGTCCAGCATGGGCACAGCGCTGGACCCAAGCATTCAGCTCATCCTGCAGGGCTCACTTGTCAAGTTTCAATGTACAGTCCTGAGCCTTTTGTCTTCACTCAGAGTCCCGAAGCTTTTCCTTGTCACTGCATTATTCTTAAAGTCCAGTTTTAATTAGGTAAAAAAAGACCACAGTGAAGAGCTTGACCTGAAGAGCTGATGGCCATTTATGAAAAAAAAAAAATGAGACTATATCACAAGTCATTTCAGGACTTGTGTGACTTCAGATTACTTTACCTCAATTTTGTATCAACCTTTGTGCTTTTGTTTTTCTGTACAAGGACTCAAACTTGGGAGCTCCCTCTTGTCAGCCAATCCCTGCATCTAGTACATTTTTTAAAGCATCTTAGTGAGGGTGTGCTAGAGTTAAACTGCAGCTACTCCTGCTTTTATTGCTTTTTAAGTCATCTGTCAGCTATAGACCACATTTCATTTAATTTGTGTGCAATTATTTGAACCCAGTACTATTACTTTGAATACCTTCTACACATTTATTATTATATTATTGTATGTAATGTGCACCCGAGAGATGGAAAACAAAATATGGTCATTACATATGTGTAGAGGTGGGTCTTAGTGACATGGTCATCAAATGCTTTATAAAATACACTAATCTCCAAAGGCTTAAAAGATTAAAATGTAGAAGCCAAAGTAAGATAGGCATTACACAGGGAGTTCTTCAGTTATGTAACTAAAAGGGAATGGTAATATTACCTTAAATTCAAGGTTTTTATTTTAGGCCTTTACATTTCCAATAGAGTCTTCCAGAGAAAGTGCCAAAATACAGTTTATTTTGCTGATTTTAAGATGTGTATCCACATCTTGAACTCCAGACAAGTGGGAAGAGACCTTAAAAGTTGAAAAACAATATTTTCTCGATCATCAGTCATGACTCAGGATTTCTTTAAAATTTGGGAACGTGAATATGGTTCATTCCTCCTTTTTTGTTGTTGTTCATTCCTTTTAATAATGGATTTGTTAAATTAGAGCAAGTATAGTGACAAAACAGCTTAGGTAGAACTGGCAATTAAAAGTTTATAGAGGGGTTGGGGAGATAGCTGAGTGGCACAGGTGCCTGCCTGGCAAGTGCAAGGTTGTGAGTTTGAACCCAGGTCCCACCAAAAAAAAAAAAAAAAAAAAAGTTTATAGAGTGATTTTCCTCACTCTCACTTTTGCCATGATCTGTAGTGACATATGTCTATATGCCATTACAGCATCAGGTAACACTCTCTTTGGGGACTTTTGCTTATAGGTTTTTTTGGTACCCTGATAGGTGAAATAGAAGGATTTCTCAGCACTCGGGAGGCTGAGACAGGAGGATTGGTGCAAGTTCCAGACCAGCCTGGGCTATGAAAGTGAGCTCAAGGCCAGCCTCGACTGCATAGCAAGACCCTGTCTCAAAAAAGACAAAAAAATAAATAAAAAAAATAAAAAAACGATTTCTCATAGAAATCTTCCTCATGTAATGAGATCGATAAACTCAAGTATAACCTAGAAATAGCGTACTATAAGGAGCATATAAGAGATGCTTTGTGGTACCTAATCAGTGTTAGGAGTCACAAAGATTCATAAATTGCTTAAGATAAAAAGCATTTAAAAAATATATCCTTTAGCAATGCTAGTAGTCTAAACACGCATAGTTTTAAATAATACAACTTAAGTACCACCTGATTTTCTTCAGGTATCGCTGATATCCTGGTTGAAGAAATATTTACACATTAGTTGTAAAAGCAAAGTATTAGAATAGTACAGACTTGCATATGTTACACACACGGATTTTATAAAGGTGAGCTTGGCACTTGACTATAGATTTTTTTTTTAAGTTTGACAATTTATAATATGTGAATTTTATATGAAAGTCTCAAGCAACTTCATTCGCGGTGTAAACTTGTAAAACATGTTTGTAGCAGCGCAGTGATTAACACTAAAAAGCCCTTATTGCCGTTTTGAGATTCTTCTCTCCGTGGTAAGGATTTCTTTCCTTTTTAAAAAACCAAGTTATCTTGTAATTTGTGGATATCTCCATGTCTCAGATCTCAGTACCTGTTTGAATTACACTAACAGAGAAATAGCTGCAGGATGCCCCTGTAGACAAAGTGTGGCCTGCGTTTCCTTTCAAGTTGGCAGCGTATCCTTGCTTCAGTGAAGCTCTCTGAGGCAGACTATTCTCTTGCCCTTGGTAAGGCCTGTCTCCACAACTGTGGCAGCCAAGAACTGCAAGTCACAGCAGCTAGTTAAGGGCACATTCCAAAGGCCATGTGCTATCTGATCATTACATGGATTTTTCCCCCAAACAAGTAAACTTTTTTTCTTTTTAAAAAAATTTTATGGGGCCCGGTGGGATGGCTCAATGGTCTAAAGTGCCTGCTTGGGAAAGCTTGGGCGGCTTCAGGGACCCCGGTTCGATCCCCGGCACCACATGCTTCGCCAGCCCTGCCCTCTGGGTGGGCTGAGCCAGCCACAAAAATGAGTGAATAAACAAACAAAAGTTCTGAAACAAGAAAAAATAAATAAATAAATAAATAAAAATAAAAATAAATAAAATAAAAAAGATAAAAAAATTTTATTAATTTTAATGAGAAAAAAATAACTGAGACAATTTCAAAACTGTAGGGCAGTTACAACAATTAATACATTGCATATTGTTGTTTTCACAGTAGTTGTTCAGAGTACAAGATGCAGACATGATACCTTTTCTAGACACTATTAGTACAACAGCTATTTTCTCTTAGTTCAATGAGAAAAAAAGTATATTTAAGGACTACTTTGACCCTAATCTTTCCAATGCTTGGAAAATATTTCAAAAGTTCACTTCAATAAATCTCTGTCAAAAAACTAATAATTTCTCAAGTAGGGTGACCAACCCAACTAGAGTTACCCAAAAGCTAGGGATTTCCTAGGATGTGAGAGAGGATGTGAGAATTTTTCACTGGTAAAGCCAAGAAAGTTCTGGGGAAGTTGGGGAGTTTGAAACCCTATACCATGAAAAAATTGTGCTCCTGCAAAATAAAATAAAGGTTTATGTACTGGTCACTGGTCCAGCATTAAAAGTGACTGTGATGTTTTTTCTTGACCATCTGGAAAGCCAATGAGCACAGGCCTTTGCAATTCGTCTTCATCGTGAGTACTAAGCCACAGAACCTGAGTGGAAATGAAGACAGAGTAAGACAAACTACATGAAATATCTTGGTCATAGTGCCTTTAACCCTTTGGTCCTCAAGAAAGACTGGGTTCTAGCTGATCACTGAACCTAGTTATTGTTACTCATGAAACTAAATTAAATAGCTATTTTTAGAGAAGATTCACACGTGTTCTCTTGGGATTTTCTGTGGGAAAATGTGATTCCTTAGAGTAGGATTACAGACAAAAGCAGTGATCTCCACAAATGGGTATATAACCCTGACTTAATTATCGATTTTACCTCCTAGATAGGTGGTGTTAGCGCTTGTACTTTTCTCAGAATGAAATGCTGTATCTACAAGGAGAAAGAAAGGAAACTATATCTTAAAATTCTACTCTGATTGTTAAGAATTGTAGCGTATTAAGAATGTATAGCCTGTGCAACCCAATGGGCTTCATTCACATTGCTACATGAAACTTCAATCAGAATTGGCATGTGTGTGCATGCGTGCGTGCGTGCGTGTGTGTGTGTGTGTGTGTGTAGGTTCGGTGTTACCCTTTTTGTAAATGCACATAAGATATCACTGTCTGTGTTGCAGAAATCACAGTGCTGTTCTTCCTATCTCTTCACTGAACTCAGTGCACATCAATTAAAACCATGCAGATAACATAAGTGCTACAGGAGCCCATTAGGCTACAGAGCTAATTCTCAACACAGGGTAGTTTTGCCCCCAGATACATTTTGTCATATCTGGACACACAGTATTTGATGGGGCAGCACTGTGGGCAGTTGGG
>PVJA010021508.1:7500-35481 GCA_004027025.1 Myocastor coypus | reverse complement strand
TTTTTTTTAAAAAAAAAAAATCTTATTTAGGGGCCTGGCAGGATGGCTCAGTGGTCTAAAGTACCTGCTTGGGAAAGCTTGGGCAGTTGCAGGGACTGTGGTTCGATCCCCAGCACCACATGCTGCACCAGCCCTGCCCTCAGGGCAGGCTGAGCCGTCCATAAACATAAACAAACAAACAAAAGTTCTGAAACAAAAAAAAAAATCTAAAAAGAAAAGTTTTATTTATTTAGTGCAGGGTCTGGATGTGCAATTCAGACTCCTAGTGATCCTCCTATCTCAGCGCCCCCACCACTGGGATTACAGGCAGGTACCAACACACCTGGTTTTGGCATGTGGTAATGGGGATCAAACCCAGCTCGCTGTGCTTACCAGGCAGGAGCTTAGACCATCAAGCTATCTCTCCAGTCTATAAAGAGCTTTTCTTTACAGAGCACCTTTGAGCCTGGCATGGTGCTGAGAGCTTTGCATATCTTGTTTAATCTTCACAACATCCCTGTGAGGGTTAGGGTTATACTTACCCCATCTACTACTGAGAAGTGGAGACTGGCAGGTTAAATTTACACAAAGAAAGCGAGGTGGTACTGGATTTGGTGGTGATAACCTGGGGGTATGTGGGCTGTGCAGAATCTCTCTGCCCTCCCCTGCCATTCTTCTCATGAGCAAACCCCTCAGAACACCCTCCCTGACTGCAGTGCTAGCAGTGTTAGTACTCTGAAGGGTACTGTGCTGCAGGAGTATCCTGGGATGCTCTAGGTGTCTGTCCTGTGGCTGGGAGGAGCAAGAGGACAGAAGGTAGGTGGGCAGGGCAGGCTTTGTCCTAGGTCAAGGACACTGCTGTCCTGCAGAGAGGTGTGACCAGCAAGACCCTCCTAGAAGGCTGGACCAGGGCATGCTGTACTGTCTGTTAATATTTCCCTAGCAACATTAATGTTATGTAATAATGGCACAGGGATAGGCGTTGGCCAATCAGAATGGAACATGGAGCGGGGAGAGTGATAATATGGATGGGGATGCTCCTTAGGGTCCCTGCTGTGCCAGATGTTCGCCATTCTTGCTAGATTATGGCAGAAAGAAGCGTGCTGCCTTGGAATGGCTCCACATTCACTGCCCCCCCAACTCCCCATTCCAGCTGTCTACACCACTGAACAGAACCAGATATCTAGAAGAGGCCTAATGACTTCCTACAGGATAGGAGCTGATGTATCACCTAACCCTGGCAATACTGCCCAGCTCTTTCTTCTTCTTTTTTTTTTTTTTTTTGTCTTTTTGAGACAGGGTCTCGCTATGCAGTTCAGGCTGGCCTTGAGCTCACTTTTGTAGCCCAGGCTGGTCTCAAACTCGCACCAATCCTCCTGCCTCAGCCTCCTGAGTGCTGGGATTATAGGCGTGCGCCACCACACCCGGCTCAGCTCTTTCTTCTAAGGGAGACAAGTGACACAGATTGTGGAGCACCCATGACGTTCAGGGTCTTGTGCTGATCCATTCTCTTTTTTTGGTCCTTCTGAAGCAGGGTCTCACTATACAATTCAGGCTGCCTTGAGCTCACTTTGTAGCCCAGGCCAGTAGCAATGATCTTCCTGCCTCGGCCTCTTCAGTGCTGGGATTACAGGTGTGCACCACCATGCCCAGCTGTGCCAAGCCCCTTATGTAATTAATTCCCCTTCTATGCTGCACAATAGTTGCCATTAATACTTTGGGTCCACAGATGAAGGCCAGACTCATGAAGGTGACAAATTTCACCAGCAACGCAGGTTGTGAGAGGGCACGGCAGCTGGCTGGACGCCCCTGCTGCCCTCAGCCACCTTCCTCAGTCTGTGCTGTTGGTTTTTCTGGGCTCCCATCGCTGATGGTTCTCTCTGTCCCCTTTTGGAGTTCCTTTTCCTCTCCCCACCTGCTAACTGTGGGCATCTGCCAAGATTCGGCCCCTCTCTCCTTGAGAGACTCATTTCTCTGACCACGTAGGCCACTTAGGCCTGAGCCCTGGACCTGGCTGCGTGATGGAGACTAATAGATAGTCGCCTAGTTTTTCCATTTAGAAAGGTTGAGAGGGTGACTGAGGAAGGATTCTCTAAGAATTTGCTGAGATGATGACAGCAAAATACAGTTCAGGGTTTCAGGCTTTGTTTTGCCAAAGAAGACTGATAGGTCAGAAATGACTTTCCTCTTTCTGGCTGGAGTGAGAGGACAGGGGCTAGATTACTTGGCATATAAACAGCAGTAGTTTCAGTGGCCCTGGGGAGTGCTAAAGGAGGAAGGGGAAGAGGTTGTCATATGACTTAAAATCAAGCTGGGTGTGGTGCTGGTTGCCTATAGTCCCAGTACTCTGAGAAGCTGAGGTAGGAAGAGCTGAAGTTTGAGTCCAGCCTGGACAACTTAAAGACATGCTGAGACCCTGCCTCAAAAATAAAAATTAAAATGGGATTGAACTCAGGGTCTTCATAATAAGCTACATACCCACTCTCCCCTTCCCTTTCCTTCTTTTCCCTTCCCTCCCTCCCTCCCTCTCTCCTTCCCTCCCTCCCTCTCTCCTTCCCTCCCTCCTTCCCTCCCTCCCTCCCTCCCTCCTTCCTTCCTTCCTTCCTTCCTTCTTTTCCCTCCTCTTTCTATTTTTCTTTTCCTCTCTCTGTCTCCCCCCCCATCTCTCTCTCACTCAGGCCTCTGCCTCTGCCTTTCTCTTTCTTTCATCTTGGGGATTGAACTCAGAGCCTTCACAGTGAGCTATATCTCTAGTCCTTTATTATTTTATGTTTTTCAGACAGGTTCTCCCTATGCAGTTCAGGTGAACCTTGAACTCACTATGCGGCCCAGGCTGGCCTTGAAATTGCAATAAATTCTCCTGCCTCAGCCTCCTGAGTGCTGGGATTAGAAACATGTAGCATCATATCCACCCCTTAGCCCTTTAAACATTTTTTTGAGACAGGGTCTGGCTAAGTTGTTGAATTGTTCAGGTCTTACATGAACTTGTGACCTTCCTGCCACAGATTTGCAAGAGCTAGGAAGATAGGAGTATACCAGTGCTCAGCATGAATGAAGGTTTTTGTGCATTTGGTATGGGCTTTTCACCGTATTTCCCTGTTTCTCACTCATTTTTTCCTTCTTTAGCTCATTTCTTCTCAAACACTGATTCCACCATGCCAACTTCCTTGTCCACAAACGCAGGGCTCCTTCCTCTAGCCCTCCACCTGACTCAGCTGCATGCCATCTCCCTCGCCTGCAGTTCGGGGTGATCTTGCTTTGGCCTCTCACCATTTGCTCATGAGAAAGCTGTGCTGCAAACATGGAGAACTGTGGTCACTCTCCAGAACTAGACCCAACCCTGTGGCTCCTCCCTTCTGCTCAGACTGTCCCTTGTCCTTCAGAGTCCAACTCAGTGATACAGCCCTTGTGTGGCACAGGCAAGTCCCGGCCTTCCATTCCTAGCACCACAAAGAAGTGAACAAATCCAACTCAGATCTTCTACTTTCTCTGCCTGTTCCCCTCCCTTGGGGGTTGAGAAGCCCCCTAGGAAGATGTGTTTAGGACTTGACCCCAGGACCCATAAAATGTGACCCATTTGGAAAAGGGACCCCAACTGAAGGATCTCAGGAGGAAACCACACAGATTTCGGCGTGAATCTAAATCTAACACCTGGTGTCTCCATACAAGGAAGGAAAGGGACATTGGTCATGGACACAGAGAAGAAGGGCACCTGAAGACAGGGGCAGAGACTGCAGTGAGCTGCCCTAGGCCAAGGGCACCTGGAGCCACTGCAGGCTGGATGTAGCATGCATTCTCTCCTAGATCTGGGCAGCAAGCTCTGCTCAGCTAACATTTTGATTTTGAACTTCTGGCCTCCAGATCTATGACAGAATAGCTTCTGGTTATATATATATATATATATATATATTATGCTGGTGATAGAACTGAGGGCCTGGAACATGCTAGGGCTCTGTCCCTGAGCCTAGCTCAAGTTGCTTTAAGCCAGCAAGTCTGTGGAAGCTACGACAGTTTTATTGAGGTCTCACTTTTTTTTGGGGGGGGGGGCCCGGGGTTCGAACTCACGACCTTGCACTTGCCCAGCAGGCACTTGTGCCTCGGAGCTATCTCCCCAGCCCCTGAGGTCTCACTTTTCTGAACTGCTTTTATCACAGACATGTTCCCATGTCACTGTCCTGCTTCACACCTGCACTGGCTCCATGTTGTCTATAGGACAAAGTTCAACAGTTCTTAGCGCAGTGCTAAGTGACTGGTGTGATCTCTTGAAGGTGCCTACCTCCCACCTCTGTCTTGCTGTGTCCACCCTTGGACTTTAAGCCCTGGCAGTTCTAGGTCAGGGGTTCTCTCAACACCACCTCTGTTTCCTACTCTTGGCCTCGCACATCCTGCTTCTCCATTTGGAGAACCTCTCCCTCCTACCCTGTTCCCCTGCATGTACTCCTAGCTCACCCCCAAAGGGTCCGTCTTCAGCTCTGGTGTGAGGCTTTCCCCACCCACCCTGCCCACTACACTGTTCCCTTCCCAGCAGACCTGAGCCTGACAGAAGGCACAACCTTTCCTAGGTCCCTCAGGACACGTTTCTACCACTGACATCCTAATTACTCTAGCTGGACAGCAGCCTGGGCTCCCAGAGGGCAGGAGCACTGCTATTCTCTTCTGATTCCCTGGCGCCAGCCCCATGTCTGAACCCAGCAGGAGCTCTAGCAGTGGGAGATGGAGCTTAGTAGGTAACTGTTTCAGAGTGTACAAGCCACTAAGACTTGGCAGCTGGCTCAGGAGCCGGTGCAGACTATCTTAGCAATGGTCCAGGCTCTGTCCCCTTCTGGGGGGGTACCCAAGGGCAGGTGCAGTCTGAACTTGCTTCCAGCCCAGCTTTTCCTCCTCCTGCTCTTCCCCTGCTTGGTCTGCTCCTCAGCCTCAGGGCTGCTACCCATCCCTCCCCATGGCTTTCACAGACCTGGGCTTCCTGTGTCTTCTTCAGCCACTGAGCTCGATCCGTGGGAGTGGGACAGTGTGCAATGAATGCATTGGCGACACACTGGAATTCAGTGAGGCTGATGACCAGGAAGCTGCCTGGATGGAGGGCAAGGTTGGCTATAAGGGGCATGAAACTTCGGGCATGGATGGGCACGACATGGGCATGAAACCTCCAATCTGGGTTTCCCAGCAGGAGAGACCTACTGGGGTCTCGCAGTGGTTGGCACACAAGCTTCTCCAGCATGAGAGGGGGGCGGATGACCTTGGCCTTGTCTGCCCTGCGCTGTGGCTTGGTCACCAGGAGCATATCGGAGAAGAGGAACAGGTACACGTCCAGCTGCAGGCAGGCCAGAGAAGAAAGAGATGGGTCTGCCAGAGCCAGGGGAAGGGCTGCGAGGGGAGCTGGGCATGCATGTGGGCACGTGGAGGCTGGGGGCAGAGCTGGGGCATGCTAGGGCGGAAAGGAGGCTGTTTGGTCAGCTCTCGGTTTATAGGTAGAGAAAGGGATGGACTCAAGGTCACATAAACAACCAGAACTGAGTCTGAACCATGACTTCTTCCCAACACACACACACACACACACACACACACAAGTACCCCACTGACTCTGCTCCCTCGGATACCCCCATCCTCTCACAGCCAACATGGCTCACTTACCTTCCCATCTCGCCCCTCCTTCATTCGCACGGGTCCCTCCAGTAGCAGCTGCCTGATGTGCTCCACGGAGACCCCCAGCATGGGTGACATCAAGTCCAAGGTGGAGAACGGACGCAGGTTCTGAGGGTGGCAGAGACAGGAATGTTTGCCTTCTCTTTCTACACTTCCCCACATGGAACCAGAGAAAGGACCCCAGTGTCTCCTTTTTAATCTTCTGAAGTATTCCCAGACCCTCAACACCTGGAAGAAATGCCCAAGGACAGGCCATACCATCCCCATTTTCCTGGAAGCTTGCATTTTCCAAGCCCTCTTTGCTCAGCCCTGGCTTACCTTCTCCACTTCCTCACTGGGTGGCTCTAGCACCTCATAGGGACCGATGCGCCAGGCTGCAGCCACCAGGTTCTCGTGCTCTTCGCCTTGGCGCACCTGTGCATTGATGTGCTTCAGGAAGGACTCCACTGCTGCAATCTGGGAGTGGGCGGGCAGGAGGGGTAGCTCAGCTCTGCACCGCCCACCTGCTTAGTGTCACCCGCACCATCCAAAACAGCTATGGTCAGTCCTGTGCATACCTGGAGAGTGATTCCCACTCACCAGCCCCAACACAGAAGGGACGTGGCCCCGCCCGAGCACCTACCATGGCATTCAGGGCCTCCTGGGCTCGAGCATCTGGGCTTCTTTTCAGCACAGCCTGGAGCAGCAGTGGGTACTTGGTGATGCGCTGGTGGGGCTTGATGAGCAGGTCACCCAGGGTCTGCCTCCCTGAGAGCTTGTGCTGCTCACACCACTGCCAGAGAAGTGCACAGGACTCAGCCGGCTGCGTGCACCTCCCTGCCCGCCCTAGTGACAAGCTCAGCTTGGAACCCAGCTGGAGACCGTGGGTTCCCTGGCTATCTAGGCTCACCCACCCCTATTCCCTGGGACCTCTGCTGCCACCTGCACGAAGGCGTGGAAGAGCGGGTTAGTATCTTGCTGCTCCCGGGCATAGGCCATGGTTTGCTTCACTTGCAGGCAGTACTGGACATAGGGCTGGAACCGCTGGCCAAACTGGGGGCAGGAAAGTAAGGGGGGGGAGTGGGGGAAAGAGGTCACAAACACAGGCGGCGTCTGTAGATCAAGAGAGCAGGGTGGCAGAGAGTCTCACAGGGCCCTGGGAGAGCTCTTCCCTAGACTCTCCTCCCAGGGTTATCCCACCAGCCAGGGTCCCCCCTGTATTCTCAGGAGCTGCTGAGTCTGCGGTGGCCACGGTTGCCCTTGGAGGTCCTGTCCTCCTCTGTGCCTGCTGTGTCCGCTCCTCTGTACTTTCTTTTGCACCATCAATAATTCAGCTTGCTTGTTTTTAGGACACAGGAGCTCCTATTTCTGTGACTTGAAGGTCGCCCAGGAGCCCTGCTCCTCTGGAAGGGGCCCCAGGGCTCCAGGGAGACTGTTCCTTCATTCTCCATCCTATAGCACCATCCTCCTGCAGTGCCCATGGCTTCGGGCTGGGTAGGGTTATAGAAGAAAGCCTAGTCCTGGGCCCTCATGCCCTGGCTTATCACTCTTCCCCATACTTCAGGACTCTGTGCCCCAAGGGTCCCCCTGCTTGGGCACCAGCCTTGCACCCCACATTAGCTGATGGATTTCTGACCAAGGATACAATTCTATACTTGATGAGAAAGTAGGTGTAAATCATCCCTGAGTTTTCATTTCATTTGGGTCTCTAGGGACCTAAGCACCTTGGGTACAGGTGGAACTTGTGGGATGGAGTGCAGCAGGGGAGGCGACATTTTACAGTGAGAGCTCTGAGTCCTACAGGCAGGGCCCTTCGGGGTTCTCCAAGCTTTCCCCTTCCTGGAGAGCCTGTCACCAGGCTTACTGTCAGGAAGCCATTCTGCAGGGTGATGGGGTCCAGGCGCTGGCCTGAAGCTCGGGTCTGCTCCAGGAGTGGTTGTAGCACCTCCTCCCAAAAGCTCTGGTGGGCTCGGATGAGGCTGGGGACGTTTCCAAACAGGGTCTCAGCTGACACCTGGAGAAGAGCACGGAACTCAGCAGCAGGACCTTGACAAGTCACTGTCACCTGTCACCACAGGGCTAGGTGAAGGTCATGAGCCTGGATGGCAGGAGTGGGGCTTGTCAGAAAGGTAAGGGGCCTGCGCTTCCCTTGCATACAGGCAGAGTCCTGGTAAACTGGAGAGGGGACAGCTGTGGCCTTCTAAGGGTCTAGAGCAAGTTGCAGATATGAGACGGCAGAAGTGTCTGAGAAAGCAGGGTGGTAGGGATTCAAACTGGGCTGTGGGAGGGCCCCCAACCCCGCCCGGCATGTGCAGGCTGCCCTCTGAGTTCCCACTCACTTCTGTCAGCAGCCCCACTCGCTGCAAGTTCAGCAGGCCAGCAGTCAGGAGCTGGAGGTGAGGACAGAGGTGGCCGCTTAGCGTTGGCCGCTCCCCTCCAAACCCCAGCCCACACCATCAGCACCACCAGCCCACCAACTCCCTCCTCTCCCAGATCTCTAGCAAGCTCCATTGGGGTCCTCTTGGGGTCCTGGCCCCCCCTCCCCAGGGGACCTGCTCCTTCTGATCTGGAAGAGCTGGGATGGAGGATAAAGGAAGAGAATGAGGAGAGGAGGGGAGGGGAGGGGATGGGAGGGGAGGGGAGGAGAAGAGAGGAGAGGATAGCCCAGGAGAGGAGAGGGGCAGACTCAGCTCAGGACTCACATCAATCATGATCTTGAGCTTTCGAATGTAGATCAGCTCTGTGGTCAGCAGCTCCCACAGGGCCTCCTGCTGGTGGCAGAGCTCCCGGCTCATCTCCTAGGGGAGGACAACGCTGGCTCACTCAGGGAAGGAGAGTAACAGCAGGTACCAGGTAGAAAAGGCTTCTACCCATGACCTTTTCACCTTGGGCCAGTCCTCTAGTGTGCAGGTGGTAATGTCCTCCTACATTCTGCACATGAGGGCTGGCTGTGGTGTAGATGGGATCTGAGCCAGATCCTGCTGGCTCTGGTCTTTTTCCACCTGACACCACTCTCTTAGGCTTTTCCTGTCTCGGGGGCAGAAGAGAGACCATGGTTGCGTGTCTGTCACACCAAGCAACAGACACTATTGGAGGCCCACCTTGTGGCCAGGCACCAGCTCCCTCCAGGACTTCTCAATGGTCAGGCCTCTGTTATTGCCTTCGCCCATCTCCCAGCGCCGCCGGTCCTCGGGTGGCAGGCGGGGCATCCCAAACATGCTGAAGGTGCGCAGCCTCGTCTCCAGCTGGTGGGCTTTGGTGACATCCTGGAGTGCCAAGGGGACAGCCACATCCTCAGTACTCAGTCAGTGTGTGTGTGTGTCTGTGTGTGTGTGTGTGTGTGTGTGTGTGTGTGTGCGTGCGTGTGACAGTACTGACTTAAGACTTAAGAGTGGGGTCAGGGATCACCATGGCTGCACCTCCAGAGCGATGAGCCTTGCTAGAACCTAACCTAGAGGCACCTTGTTCTGCTGAAAGATCCTTGGGTCTTGGACATGGACTGATGGGAGCTCCTTGAGCAGAATGGATCTCCTGCTTCCAAAGAGGGATGGGGTACAGAGTCAGACTCTTCAGAGAGGTCTTTAAAGTGGACAACAGCATGGAATTTACAGTCTCAGGCATTTTGACATTTGGCCACAAGACAGGCATATTAATGAAGCAAGTGTGACTTAAATTTTATAATTGCTTTCTGGTACCAAAGAATGTAGGTAGCCTTTACCCTCTGAAGGATCTGAGATGTGGGAATGCAGGGGTCTACCTGCCTCATATGTGATGCCGTCATTCCCAAAAGCTGAAAGTTTAATATCAATACTTTATCCTTTAGAGTGCATAGGAAGGTCTAGAGTATGGGGTGCAGTGCAAAGGCCAAGCAAGGAGGAGCCTGAAGAGGGTCTGAGGACAGCACGGTCTGAACCCGTCCGTGTAGGATGTCGCAGCTGGGCTATGGGGGCAGAGGCAGAGCACCCCTTACCTTAAGCCTAGGGGAGTAGGGTAGGCTGACACCAAAATAGACTCCATGCCTTTTCTCAGGCTCTGCCTCTCGCAGCATCAAGGGATGCAGGCCTCTGGCCTGGCCAGGACTCTTGGCAAAGGGGACATAGTGCTGGAAGTGGCGGTGACTGGGGTCCTGTGGGAGGAACAGGGGAGTTCTGGAGGTGCCAGAGGGGTAGCAGAGGCCACACTCGGGTCTAGACACCCCCATTGTACACACAGGTTGGGCTGGCTCAGCAGTCCCTTCAGACCAGTTTGGTGTGGCACGCTGCAGCCCTGAGTCACAGTGGCTGCTGCCAGGGAGGCCGCACTGAGTTAGGCAGGGCCATAGCCATCTGGCTCCCTAGGGGCCTGGGGCAGAAGCAGTGGCCTCCTCCAGGGAAATACCACAGGCATGCACATGCCCGTGCCCTGGGGTCTGTGCATGGCATCTGTCCACTTGCCCAGTGTTCCCTGCACCTGGGCTTGCAGAACACCACGAAGGGAATGCTGTGCCCAGAGTCCCTTGTGGCCTCCCCTGCCCGTGGCCAGCACTCCTCATCCATGTGGACGAGAGTTCACATATATGCAGACTTGTCCTCAGGAGCCTGGGTCCCACCCAGCTGGGAGTGGCTGCGCTTCCTTGTGACAGCTCAGGCCTTGGCCACAAGTCTCCCAGGGCAGGCCCGGTCACATTCTTTCACCTATATTGCCCACACTTCCTAGTGTCCCATGCTGCCCTCTGCCTGGAAGAGTCCCCATGTCCAGGGCCCAGCTTCTCCTTCTCGGAGGTTGGTGATACCCCACCCAGAGGAACTGTCCTCAAGGTTGGGAGAGGGGTTGGAGGCCCCTACCGGTTTCTTCCTAGGGCTGGAGGCAGGCCAGGGAGGTTGCAGCCGGAGGTGAAGCCAGACCCTCAGTGTTCCTCCCTGGCTGGGGACACCCTAAACCTTTGCTCTTCCTCAGCCCTGACTCAGAAGGAAGTACATCTCAGGGAGCCCTCAGTCTTCCCAAATTGAGGAGGGACCTCAGGGTGTGTGCTTTCCCCAGGGTTGTGCCTCAGATTCGTCTCCCAGGAGAGCCCCTGTGGTACCCCCTCTGGGCAGCTACTCCAGTCTCACTGCCTCTCCTGCCCCTTCTATCTGGGACCTGGATGAGAAATCTTGAGAGTCGCTGCCCAGGAAAGAAGACGAGGGTGAGTGACAAGAACAGAGCGGCTGATAAACCTGTAAGGGGACGGAGACGTCACAGCTGGTATCCTCCCTCTTGCCCCACCCAGGTCACATTTGGGGCACATCCTGAACTTACCTGTCCAGGGCCTCCTCGAGGATAGGGACTGGCAGCAATGCTCTGGGTAGAGGGCCGATGCCCGCCCCCATAGGTCTCAATCCTGGAAGCCACAAGACCTCGCAGGGGGCCCTCATCTGGAGGACTAGAGACCTGCATCCTGTCTCTCCTGGGTCACCTCCCAAGGGTCACAGCTCCAATGTCAGGAGAAAGCGGGGGTCCCCTGAGGCTGAAAGAGCGGAGGGAATGGAAGGGCCAGGTTAGATTAGTGGGTTGTACCAGTTGGAGACTAAGGAGGGACGAGAAGGTGAGGTGGAGAAGGGTGAGGACTTGGTCACTTGCCTGCGGTAGCACAGCTGTCTCTTCTATGACCTGGAGCGCTGGGGCAAACCAGGTGTGTGTAGAGTGGAAAGCGCCTTGGAGATAGACCCTCCCCTGACCTAAGTGCACATTTGGGTATGACCTCGCCCCCCCCACCCCGAGCCACAAAGGAGCAGCAGAGGGCAAAGGTCACAGGTGAGTCCATAGCGCTGAGGACCTGACTCCCCTGGTACTCAGATGCCTGCCCCGAGTTTGGGAACAGCAGGGCTGGGGAGATAGCTCTGTGGCTGTGGCGAGGTGCTGAGCTGGGTGGGGATGGCTGGAGACGCCCAGCCTTCCATCCGTTCCTGTATAGCCTAGCAACTAAGAATGGTGTTTTTGCATTTTTAGAGTTGCAAACACGTCAAAAGAAAAATTACATTTCTGAAAAAATGAAGTTTGTGCAATATTCAAATAGAGTTGACTGGAGTATGGGCACCTTTACTCATTTGCTGTCTTTCCTGCTAGTGATGACAGACAGGCGCCAAAGCCTACAATATTCAGTCAGGCCCTTCACTGACAGGGGTACCCACCTGTAACCTGGGCTGGCCTGACCACAGACAGGAAGTGAGGTGGGGGCCTTAAGACCGGCCTAGAAGGGGAGCTGGGGTCTGAGAGTACAGACCACCTGTGTGTGCTCCATCCCTGCTCCATACCCCTGGGCTGAGGCCTGCGCTCCGGAGTGCAATGTCCCCCGCAGGGAGGCAGCTCTGGAGCCTGCGCAGCTGTGGGTCCCATCACCAGCTGGACCAAATCTCTCTTTAGCCCCCCTCTTTCAGATTTATGAGCAGAAGAGCGAAAGATTTGCCAGCTTTCTTGCCCCTCCCCCCAGCCCCTCTTTCTTCAGGCATGCTCCTCCCCCTCCACCCTACCCGAGGACCTTTCCAGCCTTGACCCCGACTCTCCCAATGCCAGGTCTTTGGCCGGAGCCCCAGTTCTTCGGCCAGTCCTGGCCGCCCCGCCCCTCTGCCCAGGGATCCTGCTCACCTGTGCGTGCAGGTGTCTGGCACCCGCTCTCCTCTGGGGACCCCGGCGCTTCCGGCGGCCACGGCGATGCCAGTCCCGCTGCCTAAAGTGGGACTGGGACCCAGCGGCCCGCGGGACCGGCTAGCGCCTCGCGGGGAGGGAAGGGGACGGCGGCAGGAGCGGGGCGGGGACCGGGTAGCACCGCCCTCTGCCCGCCGGCACCGCTCGGCGCGTTGACAGTGCCGGGCTTGGGAACGGCAGAGGAACCCGGGAGGACAAAGCCACCGCCTCCCCGCCCAGACAGCTAACTTCCCAGAGAGCTCCGCCCCCTTTTGGTTCGCACCTGAACGAACTACCCACCTGCCGGGCGCCCTCCCTTCCCAGCCAGACCCCTGTGAGGAAGCAGAGGCTGGGAGCAGGCAGGATAAAGACAGTGCCTTGTGGAGTACCCAGGGACCGTAGGTACCTTCGCTGCTGTCTGGCCGTGGAGTCCAAAGTGTGTCCCTTATCTCTTGGTAGGCTGCTTGCCTGCCCTGGCAACCTGGTGGAAGACTGCACCTGGACTTTGCCTTGCTGCGCAGAAGGGGTCAGGTGCCAGGCTGAGCCCTGACCCTTGGGCAACACTTCTCCTGTTGCCCAAGATAGGATGGACAAAAGGGGCTTCTGGGCACCTTTGCACCCCACTCTGCCCTTTCCAATGGCCAGTCTGCACCAGGAAGGACATTGGCTGGCATTGTGGGCAAGGACCTTTCCATGCCCCCAGACTGTGGTCAGGAGCACTGGGTAGGTCTGGGACCCTGTCCTGTGGGCTGCCTCCTGCCTACAGCTGTACAGTGACAAATGCAGCCTCTTGAACATGCAGTTCATCCAGAACACCTTCAGAAGTCCAGTCTCACTGGGTCCTGGTGGGAAAGAGCCTCCGTGCCCCCTTCCCACAGAGCAGTGGTGGGATCTATTATATCTAGGGTTGACAAGAGTGGGGGTGTTAATGAGGCATGGGTGGTAATAAGTAACAACCCAGAGACGACTGCTGGCCTGGGCGCCTAGCCTTTCCTCCCACTGTCTCCCAGAAGGAGTGGAAGAAGCAAAAGGAAGTAGAGACAAGCCTGGACTTACGGGGCTTGGGGAGAGCTGGCAAGGGAGGCTGGCCTGGTGCACTGGTGGCTTTAACCCTTTCCCTCTCCTCTTGGATGAGGGCCAGGCTCCACTGAATAGTGCCCCTAGGGCTGTCTTCAGCCTCCTGTGAGAAGTTCCCAGGGAAAGTAGTCTGGAAGCCAAAGGTGTGATTGGCACCGTGTGGGCTGGCGGGCAGGGCTGTCCTGTTTCCTGGCCCAGTCTGGTTATCCCTACCATCCACCCTTTCCCATAGCCTCTTGTGTGTGATGGGGAGAAGCTTCCTGTGGTAACTGAGAGGGGAAGCACAGCTCAGGAAGCCCGTTACTAACAAGTCTTGAGTGGGGCTGGGGGTCACCTGTCCTCTGTATGAGGTACACTGCTCGGATAGCGTTTTTCTTCCTGGTCACCTGAACTTTCCTTCCATCTCTAGCTGGAGACCAATTGCCTCAGTTTCCTCTGGTGCAGATAGCCCTCATCAAGCTCCCAGCTTGATCTCACAGCTGGGGAGAGGTACCCATCTGTCCAGCGTAGAGCTGAGGATCAAACACCTCTGTCCAACAGCAGCTAGAGGGTCACTTTAGGGGTTGGCGTGGGGGGGCTTTCTGTGTGGTTGGAGTGAGGGCTCAGCAGGCGGCAGTTCAGGAGGCTGAGTTCTGCCCAACCCACACCTCTAGGGGCAAGCAGGGACATCTGATTTAACGAGGTTTCAGAAGGTTCTAGTAGGTAGCAGTAGAAGCTGTGTCCTCCTGCTCAAAGTAGGGAAGACATGATGAGCTGGAAGCACCAGGTCTCGTGAGACAAACAGACATCAGGAGACCTGGCTGCTGGGCCCAGCCAGCAAGGCCTTAGGTCAGCACTGGGGCCTTCTTCCCTTCTTCTCTCCTCCCTCTGGCCTGTACACCTGGGCAATGTCCTGGAAATCTACAGATAAGGAAGAGTCCCACGGGGAGGAGACAGAAAACAGAAGTATAATACAATAGATGCAGGAGTGTACCAGGCTCTGTAGGGATGCTCAGGAGGGAGACAGGGGTGGCTCCTTGCAGGAGGGGAGCTTTGTGTTGGGACTCGAGAGATGAGGAGTCTGTTGAGCAGAGGAAAGAAGGGCCCTTTGAGAAGACAGCACAGCTTGAGTGAGGACATGGATGTGCAGTGTATACACGTGCAAGGATCCTCTCTGTCTCTCTGTTTCTCTGTCTCTCTCTTTTCTGTGTGTGTGTGTGTGTGTGTGTGTGCGCGCGCGCGCGTGCGCACGTGCATGTGTGTGTCTCTGGTAGTGGGAATTGAACTCAGGGTTTTTGCACTGAGCTAATCTCATGTTTGTTTGTTTGTTTATGGAGAGTACTGGTAACCAAACTCAGGACCGTGTGCTTGCCAGGCAGGTGCTTATGTGGCTGAGCTACCTCCCTAGCCCCTCATATTATTGTTGAGGCAGGGTCTAAGTTGCTAAATTACACAGACCAGGTTTGACCAAGTGCTCCCAGATGCTGGAGTTACAGGCACGTGCCTAGTGCTGAACTGAAAGAGCATATTAAAAAGACTGGAGCCTGGTTCAGTGGCGTTTTCCAGTTGTCCTAACTACTCAGGAGGTGGAAGAGGGACACTGGCCTGGGTCCAGAGGTTTGAGAACAGCCTGGACAACATAATAAGACTTGGCCAAAACAAACAGGAGGAAGTCAGGCTGTCCAGGGGCTCCCAAAAGTCTGTGCTGATACTCCCTGGGGACCCTCACCCTCTACCTCTGGGTGATGGTTAAGTTAAATCATGATGTTATTGCTTGCTTGAGTACATAAATTTATGCCACCAGGGCGGAGGCTGTGGATGACTCATATTTCCAGTTGGGGGGAGGACCCACTTGGTCTTATAGTATCGAGCCAATCGATGAATCCGGCTCTCAGTGAGGATCAGGCAGAACTTGGCATCCTTATCCTTTCTTTCTTTCTTTCTTTTTTTTTTTTTAAAGAATTTTTTATTTTATTTATTTATTTTTTTCTTGTTTCAGAACCTTTGTTTGTTTATTCACTCATTTTTATGGCCGGCTCAGCCCGCTCCGACGGCACAGCTGGCACAGCATGTGATGCCGGGGATTGAACCGTGGTCCCTGAAGCTGCCCAAGCTGTCCCAAGCAGGCGCTTTAGATCACTGAGCCATCCCGCCAGGCCCCCTTATCCTCTCTGTTCCTCTCAAGATGCTTTCGAACAGCAACTGCTTTCTTAATTAAGTGGTAGAGATCCTCAGGGAGATCAGGAGCAAGTCCTTTAGACCTAAGGATTCTCAAGATCTTATTACCTGTTACAAAACGTACTTGTGCGACACCGTGAGAGTCTCTCAGGATCACACCGATTTGTGAGGGAGTCAAGCCCTTCTTGGCCAGTTTGTGAATCTGCTCCTTCATGTCGTCAGACGTCAGCTTTAGCCAGGTGGGGACCCTGCGGCGATACGGCAGAGCAGACTGGGACAGGCCCTTCCTGGGAGCATGCATGTGACCCATGATGGCGACGGTCTGAAAGCAAAAGCTGGGTGATGGTTAAGGAAGACAAACACTCTTCCTGCCATCCTAGGGTCTCCACTTTTTGCTCCACATAGCTATCTCTACCCCTGTTCAGAAGGTTTGCCTTTGTGTTTTAGATACCTAGAATGTTCTGTAACTTCAGTTCACAGTTCCTGACATTTAAGTATTTAAGTGTCTTCTCTTTCTTTCTTTCTTTCTTTCTTTCTTTCTTTCTTTCTTTCTTTCGTTCTTTCTTGTCTTTTTGAGACAGGTTGTTGCTCTGCATTCAGGCTGGCCTTGAGCTTACTTTTATAGCCCAGGCTGGTCTCAAACTCAAATAATCCTCCTGCCTCAGCCTCCCAAGTGCTGGGATTACAGGCATGCACCACCACGCCTGGCTTCCCTTACCTACTTCGAAAAGGTTCCTAACCCTTTAGGATGGAGTGAGCCTTGTAATTTTGCCTTGAAGGCAATTCTGATAGGTTGTAATACTTCCTGGGATATTGAGTGAGCAGGATGCCTGGGTGGTGGCTTGGCAGGAGGGGCACTAAGATGACTTAGCCTTATTTCTCTTGGGGTAGGAAGGGCTCCTCTGCCTCACATGATCTTAGTGTAGTGATGCTATCTTTACACACCCAGGAGGGTGTGGTGTGTGTGAACTGAAGAGGTGAGGGGCCAAAAGGGGAGGTGGGTCTTCACAGGTAGAGTGGCCTGGACGCTGCACAGGTGATCTTGGGTGTCTGATGTCCAGGTCTGCACTCTGGCAGTGCCTCTGCTGAGTTTAAGCTGCAGCCTAGGGGGCTGTGGCCTATTATCCAGACCAGTAGTGTCTTCCAGCTCTGATTCTGCAGCAGGTCTGCAGCAGCAGGGGCCCAGGTGATGCCACTGAGTGCCCCGCTGGAGGGTGTGGCTTCCTGCATCACTTTCCTCGCAGAGGGCTAAGATCTTCAGTAGTGAAATTGCAGCAACAGCCGAGGCTCTCTAGGCCCTTTGCTCGTCTGGAAGGCTTTGCCCCATTTTGCCTGGGAGCCATGGTTGCCCCTAGTGGTGTTCTCTGGAAATGCAACTGATTTGCTTGGGTTTTGAGGGACATGGGATAAATCTCTAGGCTATGGTCTTTCCCACATGACTGCACCTGTCCCCAGGCAGAAATGCTGATTAAATTCCTTGCAGAGGGTCCCCCTCAGCCCTACAACCTCCAGGAAGGCTTCTTCCAGCATCTGTGCGTGTCACAGTTCACCGACTTCACTCCGTGAGTGCAGACACTTCCTTCAGCTCCCTCCCTCCAAGAGCTTGTTGATTTCCTCCCTCTTTCTGCATTGTCCCTGGACCCGGGCCCCTTGGCTTTCTGCAGCAGAGTGGAGCCTCCAAAGTGCATGTGAACAGACAGTTCACAACCAACTCTTGCAAATGCTTTTTTTTTTTGTCTTTTTTTTTTTTTTTTGTCTTTTTGAGACAGGGTCTCGCTATGCAGTTGAGGCTGGCCTTGAGCTTGCTTTTGTAGCCCAGGCTGGTCTCGAACTTGCACCAATCCTCCTGCCTCAGCCTCCCAAGTGCTGGGATTACAGGCGTGCGCCACCACGCCCGGCTTTTTTTTGTCTTTTTGAGACAGGATTTCGCTATGCAGTTGAGGCTGGCCTTGAGCTCACTTTGTAGCCCAGGCTGGTCTCGAACTCACACCAATCCTTCTGCCTCAGCCTCCCGAGTGCTGGGATTACGGGCGTGAGCCACCACGCTCGGCTTTGCAAATGCTTTTGAAGCCAGGATGGCCCATCTCACCTGCTATGGTCACTTTCCACTTGCTCTGTGACATCCAATCCTGGCTCTCAGCATATGTATTCCCAGGCCCATTTGCCAGGGTGACTGGCTGATGCCAGCCCATTTCATTATGCCACACTTTGGTCAGCCTAGGCAGATGGGCAGATATTTGCCTCTTAGACCTTAGCACAATCATCTTAAAACATTCTGATTTTTATGCCTGTCATCCCAGCACTTGGGAGGCTGAGGCAGGAGGATTGGTATGAGTTCGAGACCAGCCTGGGCTAGGAAAGTGAGCCCAAGGCCAGACTGAACTGCATAACGAGACCCTGTCTCAAAAAGACAAAAAAAAAAAAAAAAAAAAAATTCTAATTTGATTTGACAGTCTTGACTTTCAGGAAGCTCTTTGTTGCCTCTGAGCCACACACTTTAGGCTTAAGCCTAATTTCCTCCTGCTGTGGGGAATATTTTCTTATCAGGACCCCTTTGGCATAACTGAACCACAACTGAGGCCACATCAAGAAGCTGAGAAGCCCTGTGTTCTTTCCTTCTCTTCTGAGACCAAGTTCTTGGTGTGGGCTCCTGAGGCAGGCAGCAGGGTGCCACTGTGGGGCTGGGTGCTTTGAATAGACTTGTGTTTTCCTGGCCCCATAAGCTGACTATGGCACATGTAAGGCTGAGTCCCTGAAGTGAAGTGCTGGCTAAGGTCACAAAACCAGGACTGAGGTGAGCATGTGTGTCAGGTGCTTTCCCTGATGCTACTTCTATTTGATGCCCATCTCCACTTTAACTGGGAACCTGTAAAGGTGTGAGTCTTTTTCCTCTGCATAACCATCCTCCCCTTAGTCCTTGCTTTTCATGCATACTTTGGTTATATTTAGAACCCCTCATTGCTCTCATGGATTGGGGCTGATTTCAGTCCCAGGTTGGGCACTTCAGTCAGGAGGAAACCTCTGCCATCTTAGGTGCTGAGGGGACAGCTCAGGGCCTGTGTGTGCAAAGCGTGTGCTCTCCCCAGAGCTCCAGCAGCCCCAGAAGCCCTTCCCACTGTGTGCTGCAGAGGGTGGACTTGACTTAGCTGTGTCTCTCTTTCTGTGCATGTAAACTGAGGTTAATAGGGATTAAATCTTAGGATCATTATAATAACAACTAGCTTTCTAATAAGGTAGTGATGTGCAAAACATAATCAAGTACTTGCTTATTCCAGTTAATCCACACAGTAACCTTTGGAGGCAGGAGTTTTCCTATAGCAAACAAGGAAATAGGTATGGGCAGGTTTTCCCACCTGGTCGGGATTACAGAGGAGAAGCCCAGGGGCTGGACTCAGGTTGGTGTCTCCTGTAAGCCATCCTGTAACCACATTGCCATGGGAAACGAGTAGAACTGGTCACGTGGCCGGGAACCCAGCACAGCTGGCAGCATTGCTTCAGCCTTGCAGGTCTTCTCAGCATTCAGAGCACCAGAGAATAATCCGAAAGCTTTGACTGGGAATCTTGATCTTCCTTAGAAGCTGCTGGTCAGGTGTAGTATGTGCCTGTAGTCCTAGCCACTTTGGAGGCTGAGATGGGAGGATTGCTGTAAATTTGAGACCAGCCTGGAATACATAGTGAAATCCTACCTCAAAACACACACACAAAACCAAAGAATATTACCTATTTTAAACAATCATTTCCTGGGGCCAGGGAGATAGCTCAGTGGAATAAGTGCTTGCCTGGCAAGTGTGAGGTCCAGAGTTCAATCCCTGGTACCACCAAAAAAAAAAAAAAAAAAAAAAAAAAATCATTTCCTAATATACCGCAATAACAGCTTATTTTTATGATGTAAATAGAATGCTTAGGTGAATAAACATTTCTTGTTCAAGGGAAGCAGTTAAGTTCTGTCTCCTCCAGAGGCTGAGGTAGGGAAATCACTTAAGCCTGGGAGTTTGAAATCAGCATTGGCAACACAGTGTAGGATGTACCTCAAATATTACATAAATAATTTGAAGAAAGAAGAGATTATAAGCTGGGCGTGGTGGCGCATGCCTGTCATCCCAGCACTTGGGAGGCTGAGGCAGGAGGATCAGTGTGAGTCTGAGACCTGCCTGGGCTACAAAAATGAGCTCAAGCCTGAACTGCATAGCAAGACCCTGTCTCAAAAAGACCAAAAAGGGCCAGCGAGATGGCTCAGTGGTCTAAAGCGCCTGCGGAGGAAACTTAAGGCCAGCGCTGCGACCACTCCTCGATCCCTGGCACCACATGCTGCACACCCCCACCCCAGGGCGGGCTGAGCCAGCCATGACACAAACAAATAAATGAGGTTTAAAAAAAAGAAAAAGAAAGAAAGAAATACTGTAAGTGAGCAGAGAGGTGACTGACAAGTGACAGTGAGCTGGGATCAGGTACCCCACATAAATATTAACAAATGTGAATTTTCATTATCCAGTAATTTGGGGGATGGAAGTGAATGAAGATTCCTTTCTCTAAGTCATAGTGCTTACTGAAAGACAAAACGTTAGAACATTCCTTTTTTTTTAAAAAGACATCACATTCATCTATTGAAAGTAAATGTGAAACTCCCCACTTCCTCCTCCTCTACCAAGTTATGCAAATCAAGCACAGGAGGTTGGAGGCAGACTGAGACAGCTGGCCTCCTGCTGTATTTACCATCACCAACTGCAGTGGGTGATGCAAGGCTCACTTTGGCTTTTTAAGAATCGTGACTATCTCTGCAGACTGTAGATAAGGCTGTGCTCTGCTGAGGTGGATCATCTGCAGGCCATCAGGCACTGCACTTTCTGCTCTCTTCCCCAAGGCATGCAGGGAACAGTTCGCAGGCAGCAGGCTACTGTCCATTCTACCTGAATCCAGAATGTCCTAGAGAGGAGCCAATGCAGCCTCCTTTTAATTTCACAATTCACCCTGAACAACAGCAACAACAACCCACACATATACATACACACATTTTTTTTTTTTTTTTTTTTGCAGTAGTAGGGATAGAACTCAGGGCTTCACACTGCTAGGCAAATGCTTTACCACTGAGCCACATGCCAGCCCCAGAGCTATATTTCGAAGTATCTGTTTATTGAGCACTGCAGTGTTTTATACTCAAAGCATGATACCTTAAAATTCAGGAGGCTTGAGAGGCTTGTATATCCAAAGCATTCCACATGACAGGATTTCTTTCTCAACATCCCTATATCTATTAGGCAAAAGTACTTATTGTCAGCACTAACCATGAGTTGAAATGTCTCTTGTTGTCGTTTTGGAGACAGGGTCTTGCTGTGTAATTCTAGCTGGCCGGGAACTTGCAGCGATCCTCCTGCCTCAGTGTCTGGGTGCTGGGATTATAAGCATACACCACCACACCTGGCTGAAATGATTACATCAGCCTTTGCCAAACAGTAACAAAAATACTATAGTTTGTAATTTGTTCTGTTTTCTGCTTATTTTGAGCACAAATCAAGTAGATAGAAATGAAGTAATTCAGTTTATTCCTTTACACAATTGTAGAAATTTCTGTTCTTTAAGTTTTGACAACTTCATTAGTTTTTTTGTTTTGTTTGTTTGTTTGTTTGTTTTTTGGTACCAGATATTGAACTCAGCTCCTTGTGCTTGCCAGGCAAGCACTTAAGCCACTGAGCTATATCTGCAGCGCTAGTTCACTTTTTATTACTATAGGAAATACCCCAGACTGACTTTAGAGAAAAGAGGTCACTGAGCATGGTGTTGCAGGCAGGTAATAGCAGCATTCTAGAGGCCAAGGCAAGAGGATTGGAGTCCAGCCTGGGCTATTTAGGAAGACTGTCTCCTAATAACACCTTCAAAAAGGAGTGCGAGCCGGGCGTGGTGGCTCACGCCTGTAATCCCAGCACTCGGGAGGCTGAGGCAGGAGGATTGATGCGAGTTCGAGACCAGCCTGGGCTACGAAAGTGAGCTCAGGACCAGCCTCAACTGCATAGAGAGACCCTGTCTCAAAAAGACAAAAAAAAAAAAAAAAACAAAAAGGAGTGTGGATGTAGTGTAGTGTGAAGACCCTGGGTTCATCCCTCATAATGCACACAAGCTTGGGCTTATGGTGTTGATACTGGATAATGGGCTGTCTTGATCCAGAGACAGCAGAAATGAGCAGGAACCGCCCTGCGGAGGTGCAGGCTTAGTGGGAGTGGGGTCTTTGGCCAAACTGGGCTTTGGCTGAAGGGGTGGAGCAGCTGGTTAGAGGGACCACGCTGCCCTTCCTGGCTCAAAGACAACAGTGGCAGGCTTGTACTGAGTTGCTGGGCCCGCTGGGGCATAGTTTCACAATTTGCTTCTTCTTGAGGTGAGCTTGGACCTCCAGGTGGTTGTGGCTGAGTCATCCTGGAGGCTGCTGAGTTCTGAGGATGGGTGTCATCATGGCTGCAACACAGCATGGCCTTGGCCTTGGTGGCTGCTGGGCCCTCAGCTTTGCCCGCAGCACACAGAGTCACTGGAGCCTCGTGCCATTGGTTTAGGACCTCCTGGGCCTGAGACCCAAGGGCTTTCATGCTCAGGATGGGGGAGGAGAAGCACAGCCAGCCGCTGTGGGCTAAATTAGTTCCAGAAAGAGCATTTAACAATGGCCTGGTGTGTGTGCACAGAGCAAGAGGACACATGTGCCCTGAGGACGGAGATGCCAGCCTCACCAGACACTACAGCTGAAGGAAGCATCAGCGTCCCCACAGAGTAAACTTCAAGTTTGGAAAGGAAGCTGGGCACTGCTGTCACCTTTCTCAAGTGCAGCAAAGAGAGTGGAGTAATAATTTGTTGCCCTGTGTGAACTTCAAAAGGGTTTTATTTTATTTTATTTTTTAAAATTTATTTATTTATTTTCTTGTTTCAGAACCTTTATTTGTTTATTCACTCATTCTTATGGCCGGCTCAGCCTGTCCCGAGGGCAGGGCTGGCGCAGCATGTGGTGCCCGGGATCGAACCGCCGTCCCTGAAGCTGCCCAAGCTTTCCAAAGCAGGCGCTTTAGACCACTGAGCCATCCCACCGGGCCCCTCAAAAGGGTTTTAAAGGGCTGGTGAGATAGCTCAGCAGTCTCAAGTGTCTGCTTAGGCAAGCTTAAGCAACCACAGGGACTGTGGTTCGATCCTTGGCACCACATGCCAACCCCATCCCCAGGGCAGGCTGAGCAGGCCATAACATAAATAAATAAAATTTTTTTTTAAAGGGATTTTAAATTGGCTAAGCAAGTGGGGGTAAAGGGTTTATTTAGATTTTTTTCTTTTGTGGTATGGCAGATTGAGCACCACCTTCACACTGAGCTGTATCCCCATATGCCCAACCTTTAAATGTGTTTGGTACAGGGTCTCACTAGGCAGCTCGGACTCCTAGTGATCCTCCTGTTTTCAGCTTCCCCAGTGCTGAGATTAAAGGCATGTGCCACTCCTCCCAGTCTTGATTGTCTGCCTGGGGGTGGAGCTGGCACAGCATGTGGTGCCAGGGATGGAACCGCAGTCCCTGGCTTGCTTAAGCAGGTGCTTAGTCTTTTGAGCTATCTCCCTGGCTGCTCCAGCCCTTTTCAAAAAAAATTTCGAGACAGGGTCTCTAAGGGGGCCAGGCTGGGCTTAAACTTGCAGTCCTTCTGCTTCAGCCTGCCAGAGCGCTGGGATTATAGGCATGTGCCACTATCCCTGGGTCCTCAGAGTTTTTTCTTGGTAACTTTTTTTTTGTCTTTTTGAGATAGGGTCTCCCTATCCAATTTAGGCTGGTCTTGAGCCCACTTTTGTAGCTCAGGCTGGTCTCTAACTCACGCTGATCCTCCTGCCTCAGCCTTCAAAGTGCTGGGAGGCCCAGGGACACCTGGTGAGCTCTTTCCAGGGCAGAGTCCCCAGAAGGTAGGGCGTCTCATGACAGGAGCTGGGGATACACATGGCTCTGCTCTGTCTCCAAAGTCACAGTGCTAGCTGGGCGTGGTGGCTCACGCCTGTAATCCCAGCACTTGGGAGGCTGAGACAGGAGGATCTGTGTGAGTTAGAGGCCAGCCTGGGCTACAAAAGTGAGCTCAAGGCCAGCCTGAACTGCATAGTGAGACCCTGTCTCAAAAAGACAAAAAAAAAAAAAAAAAAAAGAAAAAAGAAAAAAGAAAAGCCTATAATCCCAGCACTTGGGAGGCTGAGGCAGGAGGATCAGTGCGAGTTCAAGACCAGCCTGGGCTACCAAAATGAGCTCAAGGCCAGACTGAACTGCATAGCGAGACCCTGTCTTAAAAAAAAAAAAAAAGTCACAGTGCTGTTGCTGTGTCCTTTGCATCCCTGGCAGGGATGCAGGGACACCCAGCTCTGTAGAGCTTAAGTACTACAGAGCCACAGGGATCTGGGATGTGCCAGAGAAGGTGCCCTCAGGCCTTGGCATCTTGGAGTGATGGGGATCCACTGCACAACAGGAGTTTTCAGAATTAAATTGTGTGGGCTGGGGAGGTAGCTCAGGAGCACAAGTGCCTGCCAGGCAAGTGCAAGGTCCTGAGTTTGATTGCTGGTTCTGAAAAAAAAAAAAGAATTAAATTATGTGTGTATTAAAGGCTAAATTAGCTGGATGTGGTAATGCACACTTTCAATCCCAGGACTTGGGAGGCTGAGGCAGGAGAATTTTGGAATTTGAAGCCAGCCTGGGCTACACCAGAAACACTACCAAAAAAAAAAAAAAAGAAAAAACCTAAGTTATAAAATCCTGGGCCAGGGCTATATTTCTTGAAACTCACTGGTCACTGTGGAATTTGCTTTTGTTTAAACTTAGTCCAGTGGTAAAGCACCTGTCTAGCATGTACAAGGCTCTAGTATCCGTCCCCCATGGCAAAATATTGAAAACAAACAAAAAAAGCCCAATAGTATTTCAGGAGGGTATTATATCCCTGACATTGCTTGGAATTGCTGGCAGAGGTGGTCACAGAGAGTGGCTAGCATCTAGTTAGCTGCTATTTTAAAATTTTCTATACTCAGGATGCTGAGGCAGGAGGATCACTGGGAATTCAAGGCCAGCTTAGAAAGTGATACCTTGTTGCAAAACAAAAACAAAAACAAAAAATAAAATAAGATACACTTTTCTACAGACAAGGCACCCTCGGCAAAGTCACATGGCTTATTGTACAAGCTCTTTCCGAGGGTCAGAGAAATGTCTAGGGTTTAAACTACGATGCAAACAGTGAGTGTGGAGGGGCACAGATGCAGCTCAGAGATGCAACGCTGGCCTGGCAAGCATGAGGACCTGAGTTGGATTGCTAGGAGCACTGCCCCATGGGAAAAGAGAGGGCAGAGAATTTCACAGTAAATAGGCCTGGGTGGGAAAATGTGGCCTGCAGGGACTTGCAGCTGGAGGATGGCAAGAAGCTGGAGACTGGGATGCGGGGAGTTCAAAAAGGCTTCCTCTCTCTTTGCAGCCAATTTCCTGTGTCTCTGTCCAGATCTGAGTTCTAGAAGTTTTTCACAGGTCAAACCAAGAAAGAATCCAGGGCCTTGCTCCTTTGGGGTTGCCCTGGGTGACTCCTGCTAGTAAATCCGGTTTACTGCTCTCTGACTCAGCATCTCCTGCGGTTTCTATGGTTCCTGCAACAACAGAGTGCAAACCGGCGTCTGGGGTGGGGTCTTGGGGCTGGGCTGGGAACCCTGGGAGAGGCCCAGTCCTCACCCTCCTTACTCCTCCCGCTGGGAGAGGCGTGGGAGTGGTGGTGTGGGAGGGGGGAGGGGGGGCGGGGAGCAAGCTTCGCTGTCTGACGCTGTGCCTGGGTTTCTTGGAGCGGACCAGCGAGTGGCCGATCAGATTCGGAGTCTGGCCACTTTCTTCCTCAGGCAGTGGCGGTGGCTTCAGGCCAGGTTTATGAACGGGTGCTGGTTGTTCCAGAGTTGCTGCAAGCACTCAGGAAAAGGTGCCCAAGGGACCCAAGGGTCTACTTGCGTCACATCTGTGTTCCACATCACACCTGTATACATCCTAGGGCGAGGAAGCACCTGCCTGGCACACATCATCTTTGCCTTTGCCACCCTGTGAGGAAGCCAGGACAAGAAACACCAGGTCATTCTAAAATGGGTAAAGTTGATTTCCATAAACTGCTGAGCATAGCCCCAGTCTAAAACAGGAATGGGGGCCCAGCAGGATGGCTCAGTGGTCTAAAGTGCCTGCTTGGGAAAGCTTGGGCGGATTCAGGGACCGCGGTTCGATCCCCGGCACCACATGCTGCGCCAGCCCTGCCCTCGGGGTGGGCTGAGCCAGCCATAAAAATGAGTGAATAAACAAAGGCTCTGAAACAAGAAAAAAATAAATAATAATAAAAAAAATAAAACAGGAATGGCACTGAGACCTCCTGTTGCAGTTAGGTGACCTTTCTACCAAATTATCTCAAATATTCGCACCCTTGATCTTTTCCCTTTATATGTTCCTGGGTGCTGAACACAGAGCCTTCACATAGAGGCATATCCCCTCCCCCAACAACCTTTCTATTTTTATTTTTAGTTTTTATTTTGAGAGTGCTGGGATTATAGGTGTGTGTGTCATCAAGCCCAGTCCTTTTTTTTTTTTTTTCTTTGTACTGGGAATTGAACTCGGGACTTTGCACTTACCAGACAGGCATTGTGCCTGAATGCTGGGGTTACTGGCACACCCAACTTGGAAGACTGACTTTATTTATTTTATTTTATTTTATTTTATTTTATTTTTGTCTTTTTGAGACAGGGTCTCACTATGCAGTTCAGGCTCACTTTTGTAGCCCAGGCTGGTCTCGAACTCGCACCGATCCTCCTGTCTCAGCCTCCCGAGTGCTGGGATTACAGGCATGCGCCACCATGCCCAGCTAAGACTGACTTTAAAAAAAGATTAATTTTAGTTTTTATGTTTATTTTATTATTTTTTAAGGTAAAACCTGGGCTGTTGTTCATGCAAGGACTCTTATCACTGATGTAAGCTCTAGCTGAAGATGGACTTTTTTTTGTATGGGGGACTGAACTCAGGACCTTGCACTTAGGCAGGTGCTTATGCCTGAAGACAGACCCTTTTGACCAAGAAGGTGGAAAGTAAAGGGACTCTATCCAGTCCTCAGCTTTGTTGGAAAATGCTGCTTCTTGTTCTAATAGAGAACTTCCAAGTGTTCAGGGAGACACACAGTTTACTATTTCACCAAAGTAGTTTTAGAATATACTAAATAATATACTTTTTAAAATTTCTTAAAACATTAAATGGGGCTGGGGAGATAGGTTGACGGTCTAAGTGCCTGCCTGGCAAGCTCAAGGTCCTGAGTTCAGTTCCTGGCACCGCATACCATGCTGCCCCAAAACTGGGTGTGGGAGCACATGCCTGTGATCTTAGCACTGAGGAGGCTGAAACAGGAGGATTGCTGAGTTTGAGCTGCATAGCAAGACCCTGTATCAATAAATAATAAAAAGTGCTTTACAAAAAACATTAAATGATATGTTTTATCATATGATGAAATGAAAAAGCTCTAATGATGCAGTTATGCCAGAGCTCTAGTTTTAAAAATTCTGACACTTTAGTCTTAACATTAGGACTGTGAAATCTTGAGCAGGGATTATGGCACAGGGGTAATATGCACATATTAGTACATATAGGGGAGAACTGGAAACTTGCACACACAAAGACGTGTACACAAGCTGAGTGTGGGGCCACGGGTGGGGGGTGTAATCTCAGGGCTTTGGAGACTAAGGAAAAAGGACTGCAATTTAGAGCCCAATCTGGACAATTCAGACGGAAAAAGAGCTGGGGATACAGCTCACTCGTTTGATCTCCAGTACCACAAAACAAAACCAAAACACAGATAAATACCCCCTCCCCTGCAAACACATTACACGCATGTTCATAACAGCTTCATTTATAATGCCCCAAAGTAGAAACAATTCTAATGTCCATTAAGTGATGATGGAGAAACAAAGTGTGACATATCCATAATGGAAGTTACTCAGCCAAGAAGAGGAATGGAATTCCTGTGCGCACGGCACCCTGGATGAACTCTGAAAACATTCTGCTAGGTGGGAAAGCCAGCCATAGAGAGGCACGTGTTGTGTGAGTCTGCTTACGTAAACTATGCAGGAAGGACACAGCAGTAGAGATGGAGTGGATGAGCAGGAGTGGGGCTGGGGGAGCTGGGACTACTTGCAGACAGGCATGGCCCTTTGCGGGTGAGACATTTTGGGAAGAAAAGGGTCTTAGCAATACCACATGTGAGTATACTGAACACACCCTCCCTACACTCTAAAATGGTGATTTTTATGTTAGGTGAGTCACAGCTCAATAAAAATGCTTAAACAGAACAAAACAAAATCCAGGAGGAGAAAGAAGTTCCTCATACCTGGTGCCTGTTTACACACAGACTTTACAAAGAATACTCCCATAGTGACTGTGATTCGAATCACTGTGAACACACATTTTATTTCCTCTGATGCTACACTGGGCCCAGGAAGCTTGCTGTTTCTGTTCAGGGACTCTCT
>PVJA010021508.1:0-5000 GCA_004027025.1 Myocastor coypus | reverse complement strand
AAATAAAAGTAGCAGAGAAATCAAGTGATCCCAGAAACTCATGTGTGATCTTTTTTTGGTCCTCAACACTGATCTCAGGGTCTTTGTGTCTTTGCACTAAGCTACATCCCCAGCCTTTGTTTTACTTTTTAAAAAATTATTTATTTATTTATTTATTTATTTATTTATATGGCTGGCTCAGCCTGCCTTGGGGGAGGGGCTGGCATAGCATATGGTGCCGGGGATCGAACCATGGTCCCTCCGGTTGCCTAAGCTTTCCTTAGCAGGTGCTTTAGACTGCTGAGACATCTCGCCAGCCCTTTACTTCTTATTTTGAGACAGAGTCTCACTCAAGTTGCCCAGCCTGGGCTGGAATTTGCAATCCTGCCTCTACCGCCAGAGTGCAGAGGTTATAGGTATGTGCCACCACACCTGGTTCTGTGCAAGCCTTAACACTGCAGTATTACTAGGCATATAATAATTTTTAAGAATGTAATGATATTTGAGGGGCTGGGTGTGGTGGCGCACACCTGTAATCCCAGCACTTGGGAGGCTGGGACAGGAGGATCAATGTGAGTTCAAGACCTGCCTGAGTTACAAAAGTGAGCTCAAGGCCAGCATGAACTACATAGAGAAACCCTGTCTCAAAAACAGACCAAAAAAAAAAATAATAATGATATTTAGGTTGTAAGTGTAACCACAACCATATTTCAGCTTTGTTAAAAGTAAGGAAATAACCACATGCTGCGCGAGCCCTGCCCTCAGGGCGGGCTGAGCCAGCCATAAAAATGAGTGAATAAACAAACAAAGGTCCTGAAGCAAGAAAAAAAAAATAAAATTAAAAAAAATTCTAAAAAAAAAAAAAGTAAGGAAATAGTGTTTAGCATAGTTGCCCCTGGAACTACGGGTCTTCCTGAGGGGCTGTCAGTCAAGTCATCCTTGGGCCTCACTCTGGAAAACATTTCACTGGTAAAGTAATGTTATGTTCCTAAGCAAGAAGATGGAGAAGGTTAGCTGGGTGGACCGGGACCTCTAAAGTACTGATCTCGCACACAGAGTGGCCTGAGGAGTTTTTTTCTCCAGCGTCGTGACTTTCGTCCTCTGTCTGGGGTTCCCATGCGATAACTATATCCTCCCTCTAGAGGGCGCTATGCCCCCAGGGACGCTTGCCTAGGACTCTGAGTGTACAGTTCTTGTTCTCCAGCTGGCTTTTTGGGGGGTGGGGTGGGGTGGGGGTGGCCTTTTTGAGACAGGGTCTCACTATGCAGTTCAGGCTGGCCTCAAGCTCAATTCTGTAGCCTAGCCTGGTCTCAAACTCACACCAATCCTCCTGCCTCAGCCTCCCAAGTGCTGGGATACAGGCGTGTGCCACCAGGCCTGGTTCTCCAGCTGTTCTTCACTGCTACCCCAGGTCTTTTTGTCAAATGAGTGAGTGAATGAATGAATGAATGAATCTTACCAGGTCTTACTGTGCATTTCAGACTTGCAGTTATCCTGTCTCAGCCTTCCTAGCGCTGGGATTAGAGGCGTATACTACCACGTTTGTTCCAGCCCGCACCAAGCGCCTAGGGTTCTGAGGCCAGCACGGCATGTGGTACTAGGGACAAAACTTGGGTCCTTGTGCTTGCCAGGCAGGTGCTTAGACTGCCGAGTTATCTTTCGAGCCGACCCCAGGTCTTTCTCCATACTCATTCTGTGTCTCTCCTTATAATTGGGGTTTTGTAACCCGGAAACCATTGCTTCTGATGTTCCATGAATATATTGGCAATTTTTTTTTTTTTTTTTTGTCTTTTTGAGACAGGGTCTCGCTGTACAGTTCAGGCTGGCCTTGAGCTCAGTTTTGTAGCCCAGGCTGGTCTTGAACTCTCACCAATCCTCCTGCCTCAGCCTCCCAAGTGCTGGGATTACAGGTATGTGCCACCACGCCCGGCTTATATTGGCAACTTATATGTAAAATATACATGCATGTGTATTTTTCTAACTGAAAGGAAGTTTTATCAAATGGTTTAATCAAACTAGCAGTGGAATATCACTCTTATGCGCGTGCATGTGCACAAACATACACACATGGTAGTAGAATATGAAGATATCGGTACCAATGTGGTGTCTACCAAGTGATGAGCACTTTATATATGTTACTTACTATAATCTGCAAACTCCCTTGCAAAATACCTCAGTTCACAAATAGGAAGCCCGGAGTTCACAGTTAAAGTGCTTTGGCCTGGGCCCCGCAGCCAGGAAGCAGTGAGGCCTAGACTGTTCTGCAGGAAGGCCTTGTCTGAAGTCCACTGTGGCTGAGCTCAGGAAGCAGGGTCATGGACTCATCCAGTCCTCCGCAGCGGCAGGTGAGGACCGAGGCATGGCGCGCCCCTGCCTTCTGCTGCGTTGGGTTGGTGCTAGGAGGTGAAGGCGGGCATGTTGGCCGGAGATGCCTGGTAGACCCGAAGCACCCACGAATTAAAGGAGAAAAGGCACTGAAGGAAAGAAACGGGGCGGCATCACACACAGAGGGGAAGGCTATGGGGGTTGGGGGAGCGCCAAGGACACCGGGTGGGGACAGCACAGGCCCGAGCAGGCCAGCTTGTATCTGACAGGTGCCTGGCCTGGCCAATTGGGGATTTTCTCTAGACCTTATCGGATCTTCTCTTGGGAAGCCATCATGGGCTTTAAATGAAGCAGGCAAGAAAGAAACACAAACAAATTTAGGAGTTTTTTTGGTAATAAATGATAAAATAGTACTAAATTTACAATAATAAAATTTATAAATTACAAAATTTATTTTTTTCCCACACTAGCATTTATTACACTTAAAACCTTAAATTTATCCAATATTCATTCAATATCCATGAGCTTTAAAAGTCTAAACATTGCTCCTCTGTACATCAAATACACAATTTCATGGAATCAGATCAGGAGCTTGGACACCTTCAGAATTCGTTGTACAAATGGGAACTCTTATGAATTTGAAGTTTTAATCTGTTCTATATATAATCATAACACAAGGTTATCTGACTTTAAGATTGTATTTGCTGAACTCCAAAAAACCCAGCCACTTCAAACCAGCAGAGTATTGCAATACCCCAATACAGCTGTAGGTTTCATTACATTGACCACACAGACTTACAGGGCTAGTTTTAGAATTTCTCTTTCAAAGAATTTATTATACACCTGTTATACTACACAGCATGTTTCAAATACTGACATTTAACTACCTAATAAGATAAAGCAAAGACAAAATAAGCTTATCTTACTAGAAACAAAGATACACCATCCCTTAGTTTTCAAACATTATTGCACTTTTAACTTCCATTTGACAAAACATTCATGAATCAACAGACCAGTTAACAAATAACACCTTTAAGCAGATGAACTGTACTAAATTGTTTATTGGATTATGAATTTTACAAACATCACTTAATATTATTAGCGGTAACGGTAGAGCTGGAGAGCATTGCGCCTTCTCCAAGCTGCACGGTGAGAACTACCAATAGTGTGGTAGAACTTGTGGCCCTTTCCAAGGCCACAACTCTTGCAGCCTGCAGACGTCAGCCCACAAATCTCCCTGTGCTTATGGACTGGTTTGGTGATCCACTGGGTATCAGGATTTCTCCTAATGGCTTTGTGGAATGGATCAATAAGGATAACCTCAAAGAATTTGTACGTGGAATCTTTGCCAACCCAGTAAGAATTTAGAACTCTCAGAGCTCCACAGTGGCATCCAACTCGCTCCTCAGCAACAGACTGAAGGCTTCGTGCAAACTTCAGCTGGTTAACGCCATGATGGACAGGCTTGCCGTAAGTTGCTCCCTTAGGAACTGGACGTTTACGGCCACCGCGGCGCACGCGAATCCTGTATATGACATACCCTTATTTGGCCTTGTATCCCAGCCTTCGAGCTTTGTCCAGCCGGGTGGGGCAAGGAGCCCTGTGGAGCGCCGAGAGCTGGCGATATTGCCAGCAGCGGACCCGCAGCAGAAAGCGCATCACATCAGACTGCTTCTTCCTCCACAGCTCCTGAATGTACTTGTACGCACCCATCTTGGCTTACCTGATGGCTACCGACAGACGAAAAGCTAAATTACAAAATTTATAATAATAAAATTTGTAATAAAAACACAAAGGGATGATTAAAAATATGGTACCTATTAAAAAGTATATTAGAGTTAAAAATACATGACCAAGAATCATGGAATGAATGTGTTAGAGGTGAGAGGGTACTGAATATTTGGAGGGGATTAACAGCAGTGTTTTTCTTTTTTTTTTTTTTTTTTTTTTTTGTCTTTTTGAGACAGGGTCTCGCTATGCAGTTGAGGCTGGTCCTGAGCTCACTTTTGTAGCCCAGGCTGGTCTCGAACTCGCACCGATCCTCCTGCCTCAGCCTCCCGAGTGCTGGGATTACAGGCGTGAGCCACCACGCCCAGCCTGCAGTGTTTTTCTTATAATAAAGTTTAATGAACATTCACCATATTTTTTATTACACCTCACTTTATTATTATTATTTTTTTTATTTTTTTTATTTTTTTATTTTTTTGGTCTTTTTGAGGCAGGGTCTCATTATGCAGTTCAGGCTGGCCTTGAGCTCACTTTTGTAACCCAGGCTGGCCTCAAACTCGCACTGATCCTCCTGCCTCAGCTTCCCAAGTTCTGGGATTACAGGCATGCACCACCATGCCTGGTTTTTTAAATCTTTTTGTGGTTGGTGGTGGTGGCCAGCTCAGCCACCCTGGGGGTAGGACTGGCATGGCCAGTGGTGCCAGGGATCGAACTGCAGTCCCTCCATGCACTCTTTATTTTATTTATTTATTTATTTATTCTTGTTTTAGAACTTTAGTTTATTTATTTATTTTTATGGCCAGCTCAGCCTGCCCTGAGGGCAGGGCTGGTGCAACATGTGGTGCCAGGGATTTAACCGTGGTCCCTGAAGCCGCCTAAGCTTTCCTAAGCAGGCTCTTTAGACCACTGAGCCATCCTGCTGGGCCCTTTTATTTTATTTTATTTATTTTATTTATTTTTTTTTGTTT